>JAODAL010006541.1:0-132607 GCA_025379985.1 Phyllomedusa bahiana | reverse complement strand
TGTTTGGGTCCCAAAAAATCCCTTTTATTTTATCCCTTATACATTTCGGACAGGTTTTTTTTTTTCCAATTTTTGGGGTTCAGTCAACCCATTGTTCCTTAGAGCTCCCTTTTGGTATTTTTAAATTTAAATTACAGCAATTTATAGTCCCCCGGTGAAATTGAGGGGGCCCAAAAAATACCTTTTATTTTTCCCGTATACTTTTAAAAGACGGGTTTTGGTTTTTTTTCATTTTTGGTCAGCCCATGCTTTTTTTAATAGAGCTATTTTGGAAAGTTACTTTTTGGGAATTTAGAAAATTTATTTGTCACCACGGGTTTAAATTTGGGATGGGGTGCCAAAAAATTTCCTTTTATAAACAGTATACATTTCAGAAAAGTTTTTTTTTTTCACTTTTGGTCATTTCAAGTATTTTGGATAGATCTACTTTGCAGAAAAAATTTTAAAAATTCCGGGGGCAACTTTTTTAGTCTCCACGGGTACTGATAGGTGCCAAAAAAAATTTTAAAAACCCCGTATACTTTTCCCAGACGGGTTTTTTTTTTTAAAATTTTTGGTCAGTCAATTTTTTGATAGATCTACTTTGGGGTTAACTTTGAACCCGGGAAATTTTTGTAGTCACCACAGTGTGAATTGATAGGTAAAAAAAAACCCTTTTATTACCCCTTTATACATTTCGAGGGGTTTTTTTTTTTCACCTTTTGGTCAGTAAAACTTTGTTGATAGAATCTTTTTTGGGTTTTAAAAATTTGAATCCGGAAAATTTGGTTTTGTTTTGGGGATTTGAGAATAGCTTTTGATTTGCCGTTTTTTAAATTAAGAAAATTTCAAAAAAATCTTCCTTTTACCTTCAAAATTTTTTTTTTCTGAACATGGAGCAAAAATTCAGGGGGGTTAAGCGAGCAAAGAGGGGGGTGGGGACATGGAGGTAGAGGTATGAGGAGAAGGTGCCCCTTCCGGGTGCGGGCCCGCCCAACTTTGTTGCCAGGGACCTTTCGGGTTGGGCAGGGGACCGTCGGGGCCTGTCATCGGGGGTTGGGGCCCCTGTAAATTTTTCCTCAGTAACAAAACAGCGTCCCCAAATTGTTCTTCGGGGGTTTTTAATTGAAAACCTGTTTCCAGCGGTTTTTACCTCACCTTTTCCCCCCCAGTCCGGCCAAAAATTTTTCTTTCCATCGAAACCGTTCCAAACAAAAACACCCCCAAATGTCACTGTGTACTCCCCAATGGGGGATAATCCATTTTCTGAAGACCTCTTTGATGAAAAAAAATGCGGGTTGGGGTCGGGAAGGGCATTTAAAAGATCAAGAGGGCCAAAGGGGGATGATTTTCTCAGCTCTGACGCCCAGTTACTGTTCCCAATGGGAGGAGGAAGGGGGGCCGGTAAATGGGCCCAAAAATTTCCTGGGCGGTCGGAAACGCCTTCCCAGCCCCTTTTTCTTTTTACCCCGCAGCTCCTGGAAGCAAAAATTGTCAGGACGACGAAGTACCTGTGTTATGATGGGGATGAAAAACCCAGCTCCTGTTTTCCCCGTAAAAAAGGGGTCCAGGACCTCAAAAGCCTGGGCTTTTTTGAGCAAGCCTCTAAATTACCCGGATGTCATAGGCCGCCTTTGCCGTAAAGGCAAAAATAGAGGCAAAAAACCTTGGGTGTTTAACCACCACCAACATGTTGGTACATGAAAGCGAATGATGAGTTAAAAATTGGAGGCAACATTTGGGCCCAAAAAAAGACCAGCCCAAACGCGGGGGCCTCCTCCACTGTCACCCCCTTTTGGGTCTCCGCCTCCTCCCCTCCTCCCCCACCAAAGCGTTCCTCAGCTGCCATTTTCCTCAAAAGTCGGGATCGGGGTTCAGCCCCCGTTTCCCGCCCCCAAACCGTCTCCCGTTTTAAACCCCAGCAGAGCCCTTTTCATACCACTTCTCCTTTCGGCCCCAGTTTGCGACCTGCACCCCCGACAGCGGCCAGTTAGCAACCCCCTTTTGGGTCTTCCAGGTTTGGGAGCAGAAGAAACCTTTAACCCAAACCATCCCAAAGAAAAAAGTGAATGTCGGCTTTTGCCAGGTTTTGGCTTGGGAAAATGTTCCCTTTTTTCCGTCTGGTGGACCCCAGGGGTTCGCATTTCTTGCCCCTTAGTGCCCCCAAAATCCAGATGCCGAGCGGGATTTCTTTCCCAAAGAAAACCCCGTCCCTGTCCTAGCCACCCACGGGGGCTTCTAAAATTCAAGCGCATTGTCGGGCATCTGGGGGGCCCGGGGAAAAAGTCCATCGGGCCCCCGGGCAAATAAAATAGAAAAGCAGGCCCAAAGGGCCGTTTATATCTCTGTGCAGCTCACTGGGTGAGCGGGGGTGGATGTTTTTGGGGGGGGTGACGGTGGCTCTCGGGCTCGGCGCACCTTTTCAAAACCGCAGGGATGGTGCAGGGTTTTTTCCCCCCAAGGCCCTTTGGGTTTGGAAATTTCCGTGCCCATGAAACCCCCGGTTGAATTAATTTGCCCTTTTTGGGGGCCCTTTTCCACAAAAGGGAGGTTTCCCCGGCAAGGGAAAACCGAGCGCTGGTCGGGTGACAAGAACCTTGTGCCAGGAAAGGTGGTGTTCGATAACGGACAAAATCGTGGCCCCCTTAAGTTGGTAGGCGGGAAACCCAAATCCCTTCCCTGGCAAATGTCATGAACCTTGTTGTCCAAAAATTTTTCTAAAGGTTTCCGGGTCTGGCTCCCTGCTGAGGAAGGCTCGAAGTCAGCTGGGCCCCCCCGGGTAAAAACCGTCTCTTTTATGACGTGGCAACCCCGGGGAAATTTAAAACCCCCTCCACATGCTCCTCGATTTTTTTTTTTTGGCAGCAGCGCAATGCCATTGGGAAAGTACGAAGTGACAAAGGGCCCCTGACAACCCAGGGGGTTTGCGGAACCTCGGGGTTTTTGGGAGCCCCCGAGAGTGGGGGGCAGGTTAAAAGGGAGCTCTGCCACCACCCTTCCCATTTTTGAAAAAGGGCCACCAAAATGGTCAGTGGGAAAAACCCCTTTGTCACCCATGAGCTTTGGGGTTTGTTTTAAAGTTCGGGAAAACCGATCTTTTTGGAACTTAAAAAAAAAAACCCGGGGTCCCGCCGGCGACGGGGGGAGGAGACGGACACAGTTGGGACAGGGAAAGCCTTTCTCCCCGTCAAAAATCCCGGGGCCCCAAAATTTTTTAAAATTTTTAAATCGGTTTTTCATTAGGCGGGGTTTTGGGGGTTTTCCAGGGTTTAGTGCAAGGTGGGGCTTTAAACACTCGGGTGCCATATTCGGAAATTTTCAGGGCTGTGTTGAAGTGTGAGGGAGGAAGGGGGGGAGGAGGAGGAGGAGGGTATTTAGAAAACCGACTTTACCGACGTCCCTCCCTTGGAAAGAGGTTGGCGCAAATTTGAGGCGGAGGGGGAAGTTGAGGAAGATCGTTTGCTAGTGCCCCTGACCCAGGGGTTGGGGAAAATTCAAGGCTCCACTCTACCATGAGTGCTTGGGGCTCCATTTCCCCCAAACATGATCCTGCTTTTAAGGGCCTTTCAAAATGAAAAAAACAGTTACGGGGGTGGCCACCCTCCGGGGACCCCCCTTTTAAAAAACAAAACTCAGCATTTTCCTTCCCCCCCCCCCCAAAAATTAGGGAGAAAGGGATGCAGGAAAAGGAGACCTTGCTGATTGATCAATGGGCATCTGTTCGTTGATTCCCCCCCCCCCCCGGGTTTCTTCAAATGTCAGGGGTGGGGAACAACTTTAAGTGACGGGGACAGCAGTGGTCCCAAAGTAGCCTTTTAGGGGGAAAATTAGGAGCAGCAGGGAAAAAGGTGGCAAAAGGGCTAATGGGTGACCTCGGGGCAATCTTTATTTGCCCCTCACCAACGCTTGCAATCCCAGGGCCAAAACCATAAACCCCCAAGAGACCAGCTTAAGATCTTGGTGCAGGGAATTCGGGTTTTCCCAAACACCGTTTTTTTTGGGAAATTGTGTTCCGGCCCCAAATTGACTTCTGGGTACCCAAAAAAGGGAAAGAATGGCCCGCGCTCGCTCGAAAGTTTTTAGGGGTTGTTCTCCTCCCCAGCGGGCCAGCGAAAAAATTTTTGGGAGGGGGACATTAGCACAGTGGGGGAGTCTTTACAGAAAAGGACCCGGTTTTCCCAAAAGTTAATGGGGGTTCTTTTTGATTTTTCTTTAAAGAGGAAAAGGCATGGATTCTGATGATGTTGCCCGGGCCCCAAATTGCCGGGGGTCACCGATTAGTTCCCGGTCTATTTCCCCATTCCTTTTAAATACAGAAATGGTCCTCTTGAAAACTTTTTTTAAAAGGATCATTTCTTCCTGAAAATTTTTTTCTTTTTTCCCCCAAAATTTTCATTTTGGTTTTGCGGGGGTGGGACTTTTAAAAGACAGAAAGGGTTTAATGAAAACTCCTTTATTCCATTTACTCACTTTACCTTTAGAAGTTTTGAAATTGTCAAGGGTTTTTTTGAGGTAATGTTGCTGGGGAAAATAAAAGCAAAAATTTTATGGCCCTTTTGGGAAACCCAAAAAATGGGGGGTTTTCAAAGGGTGGCTTTTTTCCTTTCAAAATTTTTTTTGTGGTTGAGAAGTCATTTTTTTAATTTTTTTGGGGTCTTTTTTGTTGTGAGTTTCCCAAGCAATAATCATGGCCCTTTTGGAACGGGAATTTGTGGCTTTTAAGTGGCTTTTCTCCCTCCAATTTTTAATAGTGGTGGAAGTATTTTAAAATTTTTTTGGGGTCATGTTGCTGTGAGTACAGAAAAATCATGGCCCCTTTGGGAAAACGAAATGTGCCTTTTTTAAGGCATTTCTCCCTCAAAAAATTTTTTAAAGTGGTTTGGGAAAAATCTTTTTTAAAATTTTTTTGGGGTAATGCTGCTTTAAATTTGAAAGAATTCCCTTTACAGGTTTTAATTTTTGTTTTTTTTTTCTTAACCCAAATTTTTTGTTCTTCACAATTTTTCAAAAGTGGCCCCAAGGGGTTTCATGTTCTAAATTTTTGGGGGGGCATTTTGTGTGTTTTTGAGCTATACTACATTTTCCTATTAAAAAAAAAAATGTTTTTTTCTAACGGACTTTGTTCTTCACAATTGTCAAGAGGGGGGCTCAGGGTGGGTGGGTGTTTAGAAAAAAGGAAAAGGTAGGGGATGTTTTAAAGGGGCAAAATATTGCAAAATGACTTTTTTTTGCAAGAAACTTTAACATTGCTAGCAATCCTGTATTTAGACAACCCATTTTAAAACAATTAAAAAAGAGAAACCCAAAACATGGTTTGGGATTCCATCCCATTTTTAAAAATGTTTTTTTCGAATTTTAAAAATACTAAAAACTTGCATGTACAAAATTTGCTGGGGAAAAAAAATTCCTTTAAAATTTTACAAGGGAAGGTTTCAGGGGAAAAATTGACCTGATGATTTTGGTTTTTCAGGGACATGGAGTATGGAGCACGGACAGAGAAAAAAAGTTACCGAGACAATTTCCTCCCGGGACGTTGAGTAAAATGAGAAAAAGAATGCCAAAAAAAAGGGCACCTGGTGGACAGGGCGTTAACCACCGTATTTCCAAGGGGAAGCTCAATTTTGGTTTTTGCACTCATAGGAGGGGAAGCGGGGACCCAGGGGCTTGGGGCGTTTTACTGAGGATGGCTGGAGGGCTTACCTCACACTTTCTCTGCTTCGCCGGGCTGTTTACGTTGCGACGTAAAAAGGGGGTTTTAAAACCCCGCGTGTTAATAGATGACGGAAATTTTTTAAAAAAAAACTGCCCCTTTTTGAACCTAGTATCCTTCTTGAGAAAGAGGGCATTTTCCCGTCTCGAAAAAGTCGCGGGTTTTAAGTTTCGGGCCCAGCCCCAGGGTCCTTGGCGTGCCTCCCAGGAAAACCCGTCGGGATTAAGAAAGGGAAGGTCTGATGGACATGCTATTAACGGCAACCGCCCGCAACTCAAACCTAAGTATCCCCTTTAAAAGTTTTCTAAAATTTGCATTTTAAGCCGAGGAAAAAACGGTTGATGTTTGCCTTTTTTTTTAAAAAGTTTTTGGAATTTTAAAACCCATATGGGTTTTTTAAATGGGGCCGACTATTCATGGATTAAAAGATGACGGAAGCCAGCTGGGCTTTTTAACCCCACCCACTGTTCTCCGGGGCCCCGGCTGTGAAAAATGCGGTTTTGTTAATAGATGACAGACGCTAGCCTGGGCTCTCCCGCACCCACTGTAAGGGCGGGCCCCGGTGCTGGGCCTCCGCCCTTTAAAAGATGGCTGATGGCAGCAAATTTGGGTCTCACCGTTTGGGGAAAACAGGGGGAGCTTCAAAAATTTTTCTAAAAAATTTAGATTTTTAAAAGGTGATTTCTGTTGGGTTTTCAGTAAAATAGTGTCAAAAAGGGTCCCGGGTGGAACAAATTTCACAATTTGAGGGTTAAAAATTTTTTTGGGGTGGGAATTTAATTTGGGGTCGCATTAAAAATTTTTCTCCAGGGGGTCTTTTCCCTAATCAAATGAGGAAGGATTTGGAGGAAAAAATGAAACAAATTTAATTGATTGGGGTGAATTCCCCTTTTCAGAAGCCCGGGGGGCAAATGGGGTTTTTTCAACTAAGAAAATGTTTTTGGGGATGAAAGGACATTTTTATTTCCCTTTTGGGGGTGTGCGGGGGAATTTAAAACATTAACGTGTAAAAAAAACCTTTAAAAACTTTCGGGAGGGGTTTTATGTTGTATGTTATCCCACTTGAAAAAAAAACCCAAAAATTAATAATTGGGAAAAAATAAATAAAAAAAAACCTAACTAAATTCTGTAAACAAATTTTCAGTTACCAAAAAATATTTCTAAAAGGATTGGGCACTGTACTAAAAAAGATAGTGATCTTTTGGACAAACAGGGGTTTTAAAAGTCATTTTGTGGCCAAGAAGGTTTGGTCAATGTCCAAGTGAAACTAAAAGGTGGTTGAAAGACCCCTTTTTTCCGGGGACTTTTTAAATCTGGGGTTTATGCAGGTTTGGGGGGTCTTCTCTGGTCCGGACAGGGACAGTATTTGTCCCTGTAACTAAAATTTGGGTTTTTGGGAAAAACTCCTTTTTCCCGGCACTTTTTTTCTGGGGGTATGCAGGTTTGGGGGCTTTATGCTGTGGCCCCGGGGCAGGGGATGGTCAATGTCCAGTGAAAAATAAAAAGGTGGTTTTAAAGCTCCTTTTTCCGGCATTTTTAATCTGTGGGTTTAGGGCAGGTTTAATGGTTAAAACTGGGGGTAAGGACAGGTTTTATCAATTTTCGTTCAACTAAAATGGGGGGTTGGGAAAAACCCTTTTTCCGCGAAATTTTTAAATGTGGGGGTCATGCAGGTTTGGGTTCATTTCTGGGTTTAAAAAACAGGGTTTTTCAATTTTCCCGTTCAAGTAAAAAAATGGTTCAAAAAATATTGCTTTGGCACCTTTTTTAAAATTTTTGGGTCTTTCAGGGTTTAAAGGGGCATGCTGTGGGGCAAGACAGGGTTGTGAATGGTCCCGTGATTTTTTTTCTGTGGGGTTTTATAAACCTAAGTGTGTTGCCCAAAAATTTTAGCAAGTATCCATTTGGGCTTTTGTGGTTTTAATTTTCCCGGGGTTTTTCAGCCCTGTTTGGTTTTTTAAGAAAGAAGGTTTTTGTTGCCCCTCCCCTAGACTTTTTAAAGGGCTTGGGGGATAAAACTATTATCGACTTTCGGATTTTTATTGGGTAATTGCCGAAAAACGGGCTAAAGACCCGGGTGACGATAGTCAACGTAATCCCCTTTATCATATTTAACACGTTTATAAATTTTTTAAATTTAAAATTTTTTCCAAATCAGGGCAATGTGATTTTCTGTATTTGTTTTTCATTTTGCTTTATAATAATTGAATTTTACCTTTTGGGGGTAAATTACAGGCCCCCAAAATCTTTGTAAGTGGGGAACT
This sequence comes from Phyllomedusa bahiana, assembly GCA_025379985.1. Classification (NCBI taxonomy): domain Eukaryota; kingdom Metazoa; phylum Chordata; class Amphibia; order Anura; family Hylidae; genus Phyllomedusa; species Phyllomedusa bahiana. The sequence goes on along the minus strand of JAODAL010006541.1, from coordinate 124,654 downwards.
TGACAATTGGGGGGCTAACTAAATGCTTTTTTTTCCCCACTGTATAGTCAACGGGTAATCGGCATCTAGTTAAATTTAGCTTGTTTATTGACCATTACGAACATCATAACAAAGGTAAATTGACCCCCCCAATCAACATATCATTCATTTAAAGCTAAAAAAGCACAATATACAATACATTTTGTTGAGGGATATCCTAAGGCTGGAAGGTTGGGTAAATACCTGGTCAAACTGCTCAGCGTTTAAAGGAGTTTTCTCGCTTCAAAAAACATCTGTAATGATGGGAGCCGTAAAAATAAGGACTTTTGCTATTGGTTTGTATTACCTAAATCATTTTGTATAGCAGCTATTAGATAATCTGTGTGTGTCTAGAGCTAATTCTGCAGTATGGGGTTGGGTCACACCCTCTCTGCTGTGATTGGCTGCCTGTATTTGGTTCAACCTCTGGTCGAGATATGCCCTCTGTGCTGTGATTGGCTGTTCTGTGCACTCTGTGCTCATTCCCCTCTGAGCTATGTGAAACAGGCTGCCTGTGCTTCACTCTGCTCCTCTCCCAGTGACAGCTGCAATGTGAAGAATTTGGGCAATCCACCCATATAACACACCCATATACACTCTGCTCCTCCCATTCATATAACACACCCTTATACACTCTGCTCCCCCCACTCATAAAATACACCCTTATACATTCTGCTTGTGGTTTGCATTTGTTTAATCATTTCAGGCTGTATTTATAACTGTTTGCCTCAATGCAGCGGTTCTGGTTACAAGGATTGGAGCCTGGGAGGGAGGGAGCAGAGCTGCGACATCTACTCCCTTCCACTGCTTACACAAAATGAAGAGGACTAAGGAGGGAGCAGGAACAGGGAGGGGGCGTGATGATGTCCCCAGTCTTCAGTGAGGGAAGATATGCCCTGCTGGGAGGAGAGACATGCCCCTGGATTTGAAAATCTAAGCAAGTGAAAAGCTCAGATTAATGCAAAAGCCTGTAGTGAGTAAACCCCTTTAAGTTCCTTAAAAGAATGTACTAGCTTTGAGAGGCTCTAGTGGTAAGATTTAAAACAGTAATAGCAAAAGTAAAACAACATTTGCAATACCTTTGTACATCCAATAAACAGTTTAATAGGCTATGTCTTTAAACAGTTAAAAATAATTTGTGACACAACTATAACAAAAAAATTGAAAAAGTCATGACAATAAAGATAGTTTTATGATCTACATCTTTCTTAGACATTAAATAAAAATATGAGAATCAGTTTTGAGATGTCATTTATCTGCACAGTCATTCCAGGCACATGCATGATACAAAATCAAGGCAACATAAGCGTATACTTTTAATCATGTTTCCTCAGAAGTCTCTGAAGACATTTTACATAAAGTTAAAACATCCTGGTAAAAAATTAACTTGTGCCCCTGGTTTCAATTATTTTCAAATTTGAGGCACAAACACTGCATTTAGAGATATGTGGCTCAAGTGCCAAATAGGGATCTTTTGATTTTTTTTTAGACATGTGGTTGAAATTGGAGTAATGTTGATTGCCAAACCACAGTACTTTGCATTTGCATTTGGCACAGGAAAATAAGCCATTGTTCATGGTACAATTTAACAGGGACACTCTTCAAGGAAAATATCTCAATTCAAATGCATCAGTTTATGTTTGTGTGAAAGTCCTAGATTATAACCGCTAGCACTGGGTAAACAAAAGATCATTAGTCTGATAAATGTCAGATTCCTTCAACCTAAGATCATTTGAATATGTCTGTTTCATAAAAAGAGAAGCATGAATACAAATACTGACTATAAAAAATCTGAAAATGTTGGTTTTAAAAAAATTATGTTATAAATACAAATGTAATATAGTGATGTAATAACAATTATTCTAGAAATGTTTGTTTTTTGAAAGGACATTATTATGCTGTGCCATTCCTTGAAATTAAATTAAAGATATAACAAGAGTAAACAAGTATTGAACCTGAAGCCAAGCATGTGCCTCATGCAGCTTTCCATAGGCATAGGTACAACTTGTCATAGGCATAGGTAATGAATGAAAAGCATATATACGGTAGTACAGTAGTACTTCTGTGTATAGGACAAGCGATCACACCCTGTAGTGGTCAAATACCTTAAGAGGACTCATTGTGAAAGTTAAATAAAATGTTCAAAAAAAAAGTAAAAAATAATAAACATTAAAAGATTAAATCACCGCCCCCTTTATGATTTTACAAAGATATTTAAAAGTTACACAAAATTGGTATTGCCACATTGTCCAATCTATTAAAAGCAAACATAATTTATCCCATATGCTTAACACCGTAGAAGAAAAAAATTCTAAATACCAAAACTGTGGTCTTTTGGTCATTTCACATCCCCAAAAAATTGGAATAAAAAATAATCAAAAAGTTGCATGTATCCCAAAATAGTATCAATAAAATCAATACTGCAGCCCGCAAAAAATAAGTCTTCATTTTGGTCCACAGGTAGAAAAACAAAAAGAATATTGGTGACAGACAATGGCATTTCAGCAAAAATGTAAAAAATTGAAATTTTTTTTAGTACTGAAACATAACGAAACCTCTACAAATTTGGCATCACTGTAATCGTATCGAACTGAAGAATACAGAAAAATCACCATCTGTACTTAAGAATGGGCTTAAAAAATAAACACAGAAATGTCGCTATTGTGTTCTTTTCATGTCCCAACCAACATAGAGTTTTTTTGGGATTTCCCAATATATCATATGTTATGATCAATGACATCATTAATAAGAATTTTTTGTCCTGCAAAAAACAAGCCGTTATGGCTTTTGCAAGATAAGATGGAAAAAATGAAAACCGAAAATTTGAAAATGACGGCGACCTAAAGCGGTTAATATCACATTTTTTAGTAAACAAAAAAAAAATTTGTGATATTTTCTGTGCTTCTTCTGCATTTCTTGTAGTCTCCCTTGTCTGAAGCCAAACTGCAGCATTTCTTGTTTTAAAACTGTTTCCTTTTATACTATAAAACTACAAGACCGGGATTCTTTCTTGTGCTTTGTCTAATATCATCCCTCCCAGTCTGATTCTTAGTCTTCTTCTCTGATATTGAAAGCCTTGGGAGCCAGACCTCAAGTGGTGTAACTTGAAAGGATGACCTGAAAAAAGCCAAACACCCTTAACCACCTGATCTCCTGTACTTGACACAGAGCTGCTCAAGACACACAGAGATGCATCAAACAGCTGATCTACAAAGCATTCCCATGAAAGGTTCAATGCAAGTATATTACAAAGGTGCCCAAACTGAGGATTGAGTCATTCTGTAGTTATTAACATTGGGGCTGAGCTGTAATACTAGATATAGCTCATAGACCCAGAGTTGGTGCTCTTTCCAGATTACAAGCTAAGCTTTTTTTAATATCAAGAAAAATTGCTTTAAGGTTATTAAATGCATATAACAACAAAAGTGATTACATTATCAATAATGGGTGTCATACATAGATATTTTACCAAAATAACAGCCTAGACTCCTGCACCTGCTAGAATGAGGATACAAACCTTGACATTTTAGTGATTTATGATAAATGATGGTAGACTTTAAGATTTAACAATGGATAATAACAAGGAACATATAAAGGTATCCCTTATAGCCACCACATCCTTTAAGGTTTTCAAACCTATGTTAACTTTAGAAGTGGTATTTGTATCTCATTAGTTCAGTGATTTCTTAACTTTAGAAATGTCGTCAACAGGGCTAATGTCATTGGGAATATGGGTGTCAGAAGCAGAGGCGTAGTTAGAACTTTTGCTGCCCCCAGGGTTCTCCCAGAGTTTGCCACTCCTCTCACTTTATGTTTTGTGGCACCTATAGTGCCTAATCTTTCAAACTAGCTGGTGTGGCAGGCAGCCGCTGTGGAACTGCAAGTACCAGCATACCACACTAGATATGCTTTAGGTCTTGAAAAATATCTAGTGTGGTATGCTGGTACTTGTGACATAATGCATACAGATTACAGGCACACACTTTATACACATAACACAAAAATTGTGCCTCAGCCTGTAACGTGTATACATTATGAATACACATTTATATTACAGACACACCTTATATATATTTCCCATTCTACAGTGAAGCTGCTTGTGTGATGGTATAATGCATCACCATGCATTGCTCCACCGGGGTTATCTTTTAAATTAACTTAACAAACTTATTGTGCTCTGAGCCGGAATAGAAAAGAGCTGTAGGTGGGCAAGGGCAGCACGTAACAGCTGCTGACTCTGGGACTAGGACTTGGAGCAGTGCACTACTGTGCAGTCCTTAGGCATAGCTGCACTCCACTCCATGCAACTGAAGTGCTGCCCAGGACATGCACCAGGAGACGTGCGGTAGGAGACGTCCCGCCCAGGTGGACCATACCCCACTTCTCTCACCCTCCTTCCATCAGCTAGGCCACTGGTCAAAAGTGGGAATTTTGAGCCAGGAATTAGATACAATGCAGAATATATGCATGAACATATACAGTATGTCCCGGTCATAAATATTCTTTCTTATGTTCTAGACCAGTGTTCCCCAACTCCAGTCCTCAAGGCACACCAACAGGTCATGTTTTCAGGATCTCCCACAGAATGCACTGACAATAATGATATCACCTGTGCAGAATGCACTGACAATAATGACTTCACCTGTGCAATGCTAAGGAAAGCCAGAAAACATGACCTGTTGGTGTGCCTTGAGGACTAGGGTTGGGAACCTCTGTTCTAGACTTTATGATTATGTTACGTGTAGACTTCAAAATAGGCAAGTAAATCAAGATGCATACCAGGCATGTCAGAAAAAAGCCATGAGCTAACAACAACCCCGCCATATGGGTACTTTCTCTTTCTTGTCTAAATAGTTCTAAAATGTAGTGTTAATCTAATAATATATCCTTACAGGGTTTGGAGCATGGTTCCAACACAGAGCTCCAAATTCCCCTCTTCCCTTCAAACAGCCAAAAAGTAAATGATAAAATTCAAGCTGGATAGGGTTATATGGGAGTTAACTGAATACAGATACATTATTGAGCTGAATGGGATCTGTTTAAGACAGTAAAAACAGGTTTGAACGTGAAATAATAGAAAAAATAAATCAGTTAAACTGCAGATGGGAAATACAAAAATAGACTGGAAAGAAACAGCTCCCAAGAGTTTTAGGTGTTGAGGTTATTTTTAACAATAATATTAAAATATACTTTGGTTTTAATTTTTTTTATTTATTACATCTATAATTTGGGATATGAATTTCAGCTAAAGATAGGAACTAATAGAAATCTGGACTAGTTCTAAATGTAAGGTGTGTGACACATAAGCTATATACAAACGTTAGGCTACATTCACTATTGTGTTGTTATTGTAGGTTCCCGGTTTCATCACAGGAACAGAAAGCAGAAAATAATGGTGGTGCCAGATCCATTATATGATGGACACCAACAAATCCTGACAGACAATAGGATCCGTTAGGCTCCTGATGATGTGTCCATCATTTGACCAAACAAAATAGCGCATCATGTTGTGCTCTTTTGTCCATTAGTTTTAATGAAATTTATAACAACACAGATATGAATGCAGCCATAACCCTGAACTGTTTCATAGTAAAATTGCCTGGATCTTCTACCTACCTAAGAAAGAACAATACTTTTCTCAAAGTATAGAGCTAAAGAAATAGCGAGTGTTCAAAAGCACTGACCATTAGAGGTAGCTTCCCTATAATTAAAGTTTCAATTTTTGAACCTTGAGACAAGGGGTTTCAGTCAAATCAGAGTATCATCTATAGACAGGAGTTTAATGGTAGTTTGCCAGACTTGCCAATGCTACTCCATTTGCCACTCTGTTGTGCGTTAGTACAGCACAGTGCCATGGCTCGTGCCACAGCTGGTGCTTGCAACCATGGATGCTCCCATGTCGTTCCTGCTAACCACCAGTTCTCTAGCGCAGGTCATACTCTTTCCCTTCCTTTCAACTTGCTGGCTTCCTGCCTCAGAGTGTGTCTTGGGAGCCCACACTTGTCCTTATTTAAAGGGCCAATGTGTGCCACCTAGCTTTAGCAAAACTAATGCTCTGGAGCCTCTGCCTACATAAGTGCTTCTCCTCCACATAGCAATTGCCAGTTTGTTGGTGCATTTTGGGAAAAGCTAGTGAGCCTTGCAGTGTATGTTTTCCGGTATTATCCATTGGCTATTCCTGACCCATTTACATTTGAAATCCACCTGCCTCAACCTTCTGCTTGTGTCCTGTTAATGACCACTTATGACTTGACTATGTTTCTGCTTGACCCTTCTGTACAATACCTGCATGCCAGCCATCATCGTGAGTGACCATGTCGGAGGTAGTGACCTGGGAGTTCCCTGGAACAAAATCCAAATCCCTTCTATAAAGGGTTAAAAGGTAAAGATCAAAGGACTCCTTAGACTCTACTCCTCGGTGTGCCCTTATGCCAAGACTTGCAGCTGACACAACTGTAACATAACACAATGATGGAGCATGCCACAAAATATTCTACATATGTATTTGTTGCTACAGAATTGCCTCATAGATTTCCAGAGGCACTGCACTTGACCAAGTTTCAGATTCAGTGTTAAGGTACAGATCTGTCCTTCTCTATTTTTCCTCTTTGCTTACCATGTACTTGTATTGCGTCATGCAGCAAGAAAGGACCAGCTTGGAAAAAACATGATATTATTGTACTCTTTTGGGAAATGTATATGCTAAATGGTGTATGTGTAGCCCCCCAGTGGTTGGTTTTGTGCATTTCAGCCTATTGAGGGTTTTGCTAACATGTCATGATATTAACCCTTGATTTGTATTGTATTAAATTGATGTCCATAACTAAATGTATGGATAGGTGGGGGTTGACACAGCAGTAGTATAAAATATAATGTTCATAATATAATTGTCTCTCTTGCTAGCACATGGCCCATAGCTGAATAGTCCTCTTCTCACTGTGTAGGCATAGGTAATATTTTATTTACAGCGCTGTAATGAAGAATTCACTTTCACAATTAAAAGGAACCTGTCACCTAGTTTATATTTTCCTTGCTGAGGGCAGCACAAGCTGGTGACATAGTATACTGTTTTCAGCCCTGTGTCCTTTATTCTGTAAAATACAATAACTTCAGAGCATTTACTACTGAAATCTGGCAGCCTGCAGTCTTCTCTGACGGAGATTAGTCTGACTATAAGCCCTGCCCACTTGTCCCTGATCCTACCGATTACTGTAAATAGGTAGAAAACAGTCAATGAGTGGTGGGGCTATCGGCAGGTGGGCGGACCTTACACTCATTAACTGAATGGACTCATCTCTGACAGGTTCCCTTTAATATTTTGCTTCCCATGAAAATGATTTAAAAACTTGTTCAGTTTTCATTGTGAAATTAAGACCACATTTAATTAACATTTGGGAACTGCTTTATTTTTTATTTACCTCAGAATTTTAACATAAGGCTGCAACAATGTTATGAGCAAGTTTTCTGCTTAACTCTTAATAACTTTTAATAACTTTTCCATTGCAGTAAAGAAACCATTTTACATCTTAGAGGAAAAGCAAATTATGTACTTAATAACTGCAAAAACGAGGGTATATTATTTTAAAGAGTAGTTTTCAAATCCCTTTAAAAACAAACATTTGGGTGGTCTCTCTGTCCTGCTTACACTATTTGTCTATAAAATGTGCTGTTAATCTTTTCTATGGTAATTTCTACATAAACGTAGTGGTTTATTTATATCCATATAAATAGGACTGTTGTTTATAAAGTCTAAACTATAACATTAGAGCTCTACATAGCAGTCTAGCTGTTACCATATTGCATAATTCAAGCTTTATCTATTGGACTCTTATTAGAATGCTTTTTACAAAAATATGTTGGAAAGCCGCAGGAAATTGCTAGACGAGGTTTTAGGATCTAAAAAGCCAAGGGAGATAGATACACAGTCTAGACACAATGTTATGACCACTTCCTTCTTTTGATAGCGGCAGTGTGTAGCTTATGAAGGAAGTTGTGTCATGAGCTGGCTTGGCGTGTATATAAGGTGTGTTAGGCTGTCTGCACACATAGCCCTCATTGTTGTCACCGGTAAAAGGGGCGATTTATTGGAGTTGTAAGAAAGGATGACTATTGATTTTAAGGCTCAGGGTGGAAATATTTCTGAAACTGCGCAGTTTGTGAACTGTTCATGTCCTGCTGTGGTGAAAGTGTATAGTGAGTGGACAAATGGCAGCATTGTGAATAAGTGACATTGATGTGAGAGTTGAATGTTGGCTCCAAAAACTGGACCGACATGCTGCAATGAAGGAGATCACTGGCAAACTTAGCCGGGGGGGTGCCAGAGATGTGTCTGAAACAAGAGTTCAGTAAACTATATTGCATAGGGGGCTCCAAAACAGAAAGTATGTCTGTTAACAAAGTTGCACTGTCAGTTTTTCTAGGCAGTAATGGAATTGATCCTCGGTTGATTGACAAAGGGTTGCCTTCTCCAGTGATTTACATTTTCTGCTTCATTAAACAGATGGATGTTGGTGTGTCAGGCGAGAAAGTTCAGAGAACAAACAATCCACAACCAATCCTGGAAGAACACAAGCTGGTGGCGGCAGCTTTACAGTCTGGGGTATTCTCTGGGCGCACTCATCCATGTGAAAGGTACTGTCAACTGATTTGGGTACAAATCTATCCTTGCAGATCACATACACCCATACATGCTGATTGTCTTCCCTGGGGCAGGTGGGATCTTTCAGCTAGAACTTTCTGGTATTGGTTGGAAGAGCATGAACAAGACTTACAAGTATTACACTGGTCTATTTATTTCCAAAACTTGAACCCAGTTAAACATTTGTGGGACCACCTTGATTATCATGTTCACTGTATGGTTCCTATCCCACACACTCTCTAGTAGCTATGGGATGCAGTTAGCATGTCTCCAAATACCTGTGACAACCTACCAGGACCTTATTGAGTCACTTGCAGCCCATAAAGCTACTGTGCGTGCTGCAAATGGTAATTACTCTAGATATAACCATGTAACCTGGTGTTTATAATAATAGGGGTGTCTAATTTTATTTTTTTTAAGGCCTGCTTCATAGCTTTTGTAGATTGTAAGCCATCACGGGCAGGGCCCTCTCTCCCTCTGTGCCAGTTGTAAGTCATTCATCATTATTGTACTTGTTTCACATATGTTACATATATAACCCCCTTTGAATGTACAGCTCTCTAGAATCAATGGCGCTTTAGGGTATGTTCACACGACATTTTGGATCCGTTTTTATATCCGTTTTTCACCAGAAAAAAATGGCATTGAAAACTGCATCCAAAAAACCTATCCAAAAACGCAGCTGCAGATGTGTTTGCATGTGCTTTGCATGCGTTTTTGGATGCATTTTTCTGCTCAGTTTTTCAATATATATAGACAGTATACACTAGATAAAATGCAGACAAAGAACTTTAGACTATTCACAAATGATACCATAATCAGAAGTTGTAGTTTGAAAAGGTAGAATCTTTAGTGTAATATACTAAATCGGCCCCTAAAGGTCTCATTTGATGTAGAAGAACCGTTTGAACTTTAGTAACCTAATGACCTACATTTTCACTTAGAGTGGAAAGTGGTTAGGTTGTAGTGTAAGAGAAAGCCCAATAAGGGGAGCTAACAGCATTTTACATGTGTTTCATCTTAAAGTGGTTAGGTCATAGTAAGAGGAAGCCCAATAGGGGAGCTAACAGCATTTTACATGTGTTTAATCTTATAAATCACTTTTTATATATATTGAATGATATAAAAGCAGTTTTTAGTATAGAATGGGTGTTTATAGAAATTATAGAAGTTTTTAATAATAAACGTATTAATGTTTTAGATAGTTTATTATAGAATATTTAGTAGTTTTAGTATAATTTTTAATTTCGCAGCAATTTAAATGTAAACTTCAACTATGCCCCCCCAAAAAACAACATCTCCCACATAAAACAAGTCCTCCTTTGACTGTGTCAATGAAAAAATAAAAATGTTATGACTGTTGAAAAGCAAAGAGGCAAAAACTAAAAGATTTAGCTGGTCATTAAGGTCTTTTCAGGTCTGGTGCTTAATGGCATGGGTGTAACTATAACCATAGCAGCCATAGTGACTTTTATGTGGCCCAGGGGTTGAGGGGGCCCCTCAGGTACAAGAACATTGTTTCTTTTTTTAGGAAACAAGTAGCTGTTAGTTTTCTGCTACATAGCACTACTAATTATGCCACTTGAGATGTGGCGGTATAATTTTTACCTTAAGGGCATGTTCAAAAATTGTATTTTCATGCTTATTTTGGGAAATATTTCACATCACACACCATTCCACAATGCATATTTTACAAGCGTATTTGCGGCATGTATTTTGGAATGATTTTACTTGCATACATTTAAGTTCCTTACTTAAAATTAACCACTACAATTTATTCTTTCTTTATTAGTATTCTATATATTTTCATTGAGATTATTCCCATTGACCAAGTTCTACCAAATATTAAAGGGGTTTTGCCAGGACGTGCCTTATCTGCTAAGAAGCAAATGTAAACAAAGCAATGCTGAGCTGTGAGAGAGACACAGCCAGAGCACAGAGCCATGCATAAGGGATCGTGTGAAATGTTCACTCAAATAATCAAACTACAACTAGTGTATACAAAAGACAACAGCTTTCTCCTTCAGCCTCTTGAAAGCTACTTTATGTTCCCTGTCATCAGATAAAGCAGGGATCTACTCAGATAATTACACTACAACTAGTGGATTCTGTATACAAAACACAACATATTTCTACCCGGTGCCTTGAAAGCTTCTTCAGCTCCCTCTCATCAGATAAGAAGTGTGCTCTGCACAAGCCTGGCCAGCAGCTCTTGTCACTCTGCCTGGTCGTATCTAATGCAAGCTTTTAAGTAACTAAGGGCAGGTAAGGCAGCCTGTAGCTCTTTCAGGCTGCAATTTTTGTAATCACATATATTTAGAAAAGTGATTAAATACCCATTTTAGAGGATACCACGTCAACATTACATCGTGGCAAAACCCCTTTAATACAATATTCAATTTAGCTGCATAAAATTAGAGTGTTTTAGAATTAGGTCAGTTGTTTCCGTTTAAAAGATGCAAAGACGAGCAACCAAACTTATAAGGGGAATGAAGCATCTTAGTTATGAGGAAAGGTTAAAATAATTAATAATAACATAATAAATGATTAAAATAATAACAGTTATTGAGTCTTGAGAAAAGTGGCTACGAGGAGACAAGATTAATTTATTAAATTATGTAAATGACCCCTACAAAAAGTATGGGGAAAAACTATTTTATGTAAAACCCCCTCCAAAGACAAGAGAACATTTCCTTTGTCTAGAGAAAAAAGGATTCAATCTCTAGAGGAGAAAAGCCTTCTTCACCATGAGATTTGTGAATCTGTGGAATAGCCTGCCTGAGGAGCTGGTAACAGCATAAACAGTTGAGGGCTCAGATAACTATTTACCACTAAATAATATTAATACATATGTAGCTGTATAAAACATCTAGATCCAGTGTGGTAATTTTGGGAGCAGAAATAAAATATTAATTTAGGACGGATTGGTTTATGGGTTCCAAATCTTCATCAATAGGGGAACAAAGCTTATAAACTCCCTATCCCCCTACTTCTTCCACATATTTCCCCACCCGTGGTTGAACTTGATAGACATGTCTTTTTTTAACTGCACTAGCTATGTTACAATGTAACTATATTGCAGCAAAATGAAACGTTGTCCAGCAATCCAATGGCCAATATTAAAATAAATTTTATTGCAAAAGCTCCATAAAATGAAAAAGCGAGCACAGAGATAGTATGTATGTATGGCCATGTAACTATATCGTCTTAATGTTCGATACAAATGGATGGGGATTTTTTTGTTTTTTTAAATTAATAGGTTCATTTGACAGACGTAAAATGAATCAGCTTGTATCTGTTTACCAATGGAACTTTATATGTTATATAAAAAATGGAGGCAAGCAGAAGAAAACTGAAAGACTAAAAACCCTATTGAAATCAACGGGAGACCATTCTTTTTGACTCTGTCATTCCAGAATGGAAAAGAAAAAAGAACAGCCAAACACACATGTGAACCAGGCCTATCTTATCTGATGCTAAACAAATAATAATTGTATTTAAATTAGTTCTCCACTGTCAGTCCTTGTTCTCTTGACAATAAACTTATTTCTGCAGTCAGTGGGAAATCTGTCAGTAGGTGTTTTATTTTCTTGCAGCTGCACTATGAAGGAATTAAGCATCACACAGGATCTATGTAAACCAAGGGGTTGTTTGGGTAGTGGTGGAGGGGACAAATCCTTCTGAGTAAGACATTCTTTTTAACCTCTCTCCATGCTTGTCAAGGGTCTAGGATCATGAACAAGGGACTTGCTCTAATTGTTTACAATTCCCTAATATTATCAATATTATCTATGAACATGGGCGTAACTATAGCCATAGCAAAATTGTTCATTTTTGTAGGGAACAAATAGTTGGTGACTTTATGATCTCCAGCATTACTATGTGGTTCTCTTGATATATAGCAGCATTATTTATACCTTTAATTATTGCTACTTATACTGCTTTGTCATTAGGTGGGGGCCCCATCTCAATTTGCTATAGGGTCCTGTGACTTACAATTATACCCCTTGTCTATGAAAATGTATTTTTTTAAACCTGACCACCACTTTATTGAACTTGATTACAAAAACAAAATATTAGTATATTTACTTTTGCAAAGTACTGAATATGTAGATGGACTGGATATTCCAAAATAGTTTTGTGCCAGAAATAAATTTCTCGTAATATTTTGGAGTCGCTCTTTGGATAGTTATTATCTTTCTTCAGTTCCAATGCTCATACATTTTTTTTATAATTACCAATGAAATGCTAATAATCTCAGGCTTTTTTAGTGCTCATCTAGAGTCTTGTCTCAAATTTCCCTACGTATCTCCCTGGAAACCTCTTAGATTACTGTCCAGTGATCTTTTTTAGGACACTAAGGCCACACATTAAGGGGGTTTTCTCACTTTGCCATTTCACAGAACCACAGCCAATTTCAGACTCATAGTTCTTGGTTAGGTTGTGGGTGGTTCTATAGCAGTGGCATGTAATATCTGCTATTCCTAGCTATTTATGTTACAGTGACATGAATACTGGAGGTTTATAATATGCAGTGCACAAGGCTACAGTGCTTTAAGGGTTAAAACTTGGCATAAACTTAGGCAAGCAAGCTCCTTTGATGGAGATAAGATTCAGCAGGGAGTGACCATGGCCAGACAGAAGCTTGGAGAAATCAGATAAGAGAGACCAGAGAGAGTTGGTTGGTAACCAAGAGAAACCGGTGTACACTAGTAATAGATAAAATCTCATTACCTACTGAACAAAGCAAAATCGAAACACAATGTATTTGTTAATAGTCTTTGTTTACCTTTGCCTACATGTTAAAAGCTGAGAAAACCCTTTTTTTTATTACTGCCTACTAAGCACAGTCTAACAAAGTCAGGGCTAACTAATAAGAGGATTCAGCCAGGCTTCTGTATCAAGACCACACCCTAGACCCAGTTTTCAGAACAATAGTACAAGTTTAAATCCTTAGGCTACCTCTCTGACCCACTATGATCTCCCCAACTGGCACACAATTTCCTCCTTATATTGGCAAAAGCATGGTGGTGAAATGCATCTGTATCACTATGCTCCATCTACCAGCCCACCCAGCTTTACACCAGGCCTCTTTTAATTGCTGTCAAACAGAGGAGCTTTATGGCCTCATGTAGGAAAGCTGTGTTGGTCTAAGGCCCAGAGCAACCAGAGTTCCCCTTTCATTTCATATAGTGATCTGAAAAAATTAAATGGGATCTCTGATTGGTTGCTATGGGAAACAAAGAAAGTCTTAGAACTAGACAGTTTTCATACATTAGGCACTTAGGGAAACACGTTTGAAGGAAGGCGCTTCGAAGTGAATTGTTGAGTCTCGTTTTCAGTGTATAATGCGCCTGAATGTATGAATGACGTCTATAATTATAAATGACGTCTAAAGTTCGACGCGCCTCGCCTATGTGTTGCCCCTAAGTTTCATAATGTGCCTATTAGTAATGCGCCTAACGTATAAAGGCTATAAATAGGCTGTAAATAAAAGAAAAGTCTTTAGAATAGTATGTCAGTGAATAGAAACTATGGTACTGATCTTGCTTGGTGGACCACAGATCCCAGCATGACTTGTGGTGTGCTGGCTCTTGCTGTATGTAGAATAAAGGGTGAGAGCAGCAAAAATACATTTCAAAATTAATGTAGTAAAAATTAAAATTTGTAAAATCGTAACATCATCAGTGGGTTTTTAAATGTAAGACTAGTTTAAGATTCTATTAAAATTAAATGCATTTTATTGGAGATATTTTTATAATTTTCAGATATTATATATTTTTATATTAATTTTATATGATAATATTTTTTACTAAATTTAAATAATTTAATTTTATATAGTTTGATAATCATCATAAATTACTTTTTATTATTGTACTGGTGTAACTTGAGAAATATTGGACATTTTTTTTTTCCCCTAACAGAAAATCTAGCTCCACTTCGACTCCACAGGCTCAGGCAAACCACATTGGGTCTTCCTGTTCGAGCAGTAATGCACCTAGTTTTGATGAAACCACATTCATATATGTCTAGTGACATGAGTGTGGTGCGACACCCCCAGAAAGTCCCCAAAATGCACCCTCATGTTAGGCGCATTAAAAAGTTTAGAGTCTTATGAACAATGCACCTAACACATTCATAAGGCACATTAGACATCGTAGGCTGCTCACTTTGGCACATTTTACACCAGAAAAAGGTGAAAAACCCGATCATACATGTCTCCCATGGTCTCTGTCCCACTTTCTTCTGATCTACTGCACTTTTGTTGCAGACATTTTTATAACCGACCTATTTTTGCAAGTTTACAGAAAACCATGCACATGCTACAGAAGTAACCTTATTTAATATGTATGTAATGGAATACTGCAACAAATGTATTGTGTTTCACTCATAGTTATATAGTGTTATGTTGAAAATTGCAGGGCTTTTTGGCATTTATGTTTGTTCTTTTACTTAAATGTTGCATTCAGATGTTTTGTTAAAATCTATAGTGAAATATAAAATGTCTTGTTTAAAAAGTTTAAATGTTTTCCTATTTTTATGTCATTTCTAAGATTAATAGCAATTTATTCATTCAAAAGGCAGCATATCCTGATTATGGCTTTTTGTGATTTTCTCTTTGCTACTTCATAAGACTTGAGAAACATCAGGAAAAATACACATACAAAATGACACTTAAAAATGCTACCAAAAACGTATGTAAAAACATCATAAAATGTGTACGTTACATTTAAAAAAAAACTTCTTAGCATTTTTAGATTGTTTTTTAATTCAATTGAAGATTCTAGAAAATGGCATTCTGTAAAGAAGAAATTTTTGTCACCTAAAACGTATAAAAGACCTTTATGCACCCCAGGTTTGTGCACACCAGGAAGCATTGCAGTTTAAATTTCAAAATGCTAAAAGTTCCTTCATGAATACACATGAAAATGTTTTATCAATTAATCATTATTACAGTGGTGCTCTAAAAGGTGTAAATTTTCAGAAAGTTTCAGAATTTTCTATATTTCTGCATATCCTAAAGCTGCAACATATTCTCACACAGATCTTAAAAGTAGATAACAAAAAACAAATCTAGTGATTCAAAAATATTAGACTTGCTTAATAATTTATTAGGGAAAATGAGCTAATATTACATATCTGTCAGTGGCAAAAGTAAGTGAACTTTAAGGGTGCTTTCACACAGTGCTTTTTTGATGTGTTTTTTGTGCAGGAAGGCACAGCAATTATTTCTGTACAGTGCTGCACAAAAATCGCAGCTAAAATCACGAAAAAAATTGCGGTAAAATTGTTTTTTTTTGTGCAGCACTGTACAGTATTAATTGTTGTGCCATCTTGCACAAAAAAATTCATTAAAAAAATCACACCAAAAACACACTGTATTCTGACTCCAATACGCTGACAGCAAGTCTGAAGTTCATCAGGCCCATGTAGTAATGGAAGTCTGTATTAAACTGTAAACTTACTTCAGTAATCTTGTCAGATAGCGACAACTGCTCCGGCGTGTATGAAGAACCAACAGGAGTTTATTCCAGGCTGAATCTTGTAGTTTACACCAAAGTAGTAGGTGAAAAGATGATAACTTTACAGAGCTGGTGCAGAGAATGAGATTACATTGCTTGACTGAGAGAGAAAGATGGAGAATGCTAGAAGGAGGGAGGAGCAGAATACCTCAGAGCACACATACAGGAAGACGAGAGGGACAAATTTAGGAATAATACAAAGCAGTAAGAGAAATTACAATACTGAATATGAACCATGAAGTCATGGGACATGACACTCCCCATCTGAAATCTTTAGATTTCACTATAATACAATATAACAAATGTTCTCTGAACCTGTAAGAAAGAGAAAAACAGGCAAAAATATCAACAGTTTAAGTCTAGATTCTATAACAGTACATTCCGAAGAAAGTAATCCAATGGGAAACCGGATCCAAGAGAAACCCATCTTCGGATTGGGGAAGCCACAACATGCCAACACTTCCACCAACCCATAGTAAATCCAGTGATACATGTTATAGGAATGGTACAGATGGCAGTTCCTGAAAGTAGACTTCCTTCTTCAAGTGTCAGCCTCCTATAGCCGCCTTAACCACCACTATGTGAGTCTCTCCATCGTGAGAAACGCTGAAAGCGGTAGGTCTTGATCCTTAGCTTAGGAACCACTATGGTATAAAGCGTAGAACTTGTTGGTCTAATTTCCTTGCCAGATTCAAGTTCCACCAAATCGTAACTGGCATCAGTAGGTAGTGAGTCCTGAAACAAGAAACTTGGAGTAGTCATGTGATCAATGAGACCTGAAGCAGGAGCACATCTTGTTCCACAGTCAGCTGGATTGAGGTCTGTAGAGATGTTTATGACTTCAGCTATTTCTACTGCTGGGGCAGCTGTGCAAAGTTTGAGTCTTGGGACAGAATGTGCAGGTTTTGAAGTTAGCTTGGCTTTTCCTAGTTGAAATCCACTATGTGGCTCACTGTTATTTCCAGACGTCCTTAGGCAGGCTACTGAAGCTATGGCTTCTATGGATGCATCCGAGAAGACATGAACTTCTTTCCTAACAGCAGCAAGAATGGCGATTGGAGCTATGAATTCAAGAAGGTCATAGACACTGTTAAAGACAGACAAGGTTCCCTGCTTAGTGAAAGGTTTGTTACAGGGTGACACTTGGAATGTAAACATGTCTTTGTTGATGTCCCACAGTAAACCTAGGATGCACTGAATGGGAGAGGAATCAGAGCCAAGATTAAGGTCCTTTAAATTGGTAGCATGATCAACCAAGGGAAATGCATCCATTACCTCTGGACTGTTAGAGATGATCTTGTGAAGCCTGAGGTTTGCACTAGACAGCATTTCCTGTGTTCTGGTGAGGAGATCAATTGCTTCTTTGCTGGTAGGGAAGGATTTAAGTCCATCATCCACATAAAAGTTCTTCTCAACAAACTGACGAGCGTCGGATCCAAACTCCTTCTCTCCTGCTTGGGCGGTTCTTCTCAGTCCATAGATTGCTAGAGCAGAAGAGGGGGTGTTGCCAAAGACATGTACCTTCATCCAGTAGTCTATGATTTCACTGTTGATGTTATTGTCCTTGTGCCATAGGAATCTAAGGTAGTTCCTGTGGTCTTCCCTCACGATAAAGCAGTGAAACATTTGCTGTATGTCAGCCATTACTGCAATGGGTTCTTGACGGAAGCGGATTAGCACTCCTAGGAGACTGTTGTTGAGATTGGGCCCAGTGAGGAGCAGGTTGTTGAGAGAAGTGCCTTCATGCTGAGCGCTGGAATCAAACACAACTCTAATTTGTTTAGGTTTGCGAGGGTGATACACGCCAAAAGATGGGAGGTACCAGCATTCTTCTCCTTCCTCTAGTGGTGGTGCAGGTTCTGCATGGTCCCTGTCAAATATGTTCTGCATAAAGTCCACATAATGTTTCTCCATTTCTGGTTTCCTCTTTAAAGTTTGTTTTAAAGAAGAGAATCTAGCAACTGCTTGCTGTAGATTGTTTGGTAGTTTTGCTCTTGGAGTGCGAAAGGGTAGTGGTGCTACCCAGCTGTTGGAGTCATCTTGGGCAAACTCCCTTTCCATAATCTTAAGAAATTCCTTGTCTTCTCGTGCAGGTGCTAGCTTGTTGTCTTCACTTGTTAGACTAAAGACTGCTGATCCAAGACTGTCATCCAAGGATTAGAAAGAAGGAATGTTATCTTCTTGATCATGTGGTCTGTCACTACCAGTGAGCTTCTCCTTTACCCAGTAATGGTATGGACATGGTTGAAAATGGGTGCTGCGACCATTTGGTAAAACATGGGTTTTAAATGAGGAAATCTTAGTGGGCTTCTTAATCTGGTCTATGCAAACGTTTACTATGATCACCCAGCCTAGATCAAGGCGTTGAGCAAATGGAGCATCATGGGGTCCATTGATTTGCGGGCGTATCTCGTGTACCTGGAAAATGTCTCTGCCGAGCAGAAGTAGGATGTTTGCGTTCTTGTCAAGAGCAGGTATTTCAGTGACTATAGACCTTAGATGAGTATGATGAAGAGCCACTTCTGGCGTAGGTATTTCCTCTCTATTAGACGGTATTTGGTTGCATTCAACAAGTGTTGGTAAGGGTATCCTGACCTTGTTGTCAAGTGAAGCTACCATGAGTCCGCTGGCTCTCTTTCCAGAGACCTCTGTGACGCCACTACAGGTACCCAAAGTACCAGGGAGACGAGAGGGACAAACTTAGGAACAATACAAAGCAGAAATAGAAATTACAATACTGATTATGAACCATGAAGTCATGGGACATGACACACTGTGTGAAAGCACCCTTAAGATTAGCAGACGGTTTGAAGGTGAATAGGATCAGGTGTAAGCAGTTGGCATGTTTTATTTTAAAGAACAGAAATGTATCAAAGTATGATCTTCACAACACCTGTTTGTGGAAGTATAGGCATGAATGAAGGAGATATCTGAGGACTTCAGAAGAAGATTGTTGACACTAATTGGGCTTGAAAAGGTAACATAACCATCTTGAAAGAGTTTAGACTCCCCAGTCAAACAGGTTATGTATTGATGGAGGAAATTCAGGACTAGAGATGAGCGAGCAATAAAAAGTTCTAGTTCAATTAGAACCTCGAACTTTAATGTGTTTGGTCCAAGGTACTATTGAACTAGAACTCGAACTCAATCCCCGTTTAAGTAAAATGGAGATGATGTTCTGGTTAATTTTTATACCTATACAGGTGAGGAGAAGCTGTAATTACCATCTATAACAGTAAACTTGATACATGGAACCACTTAGTGAAGTAAATTTGGCTCTGAGAGTGACAGAAAAAAATTGAGAGGCTAAAATACTTAAATCCTTTCAATGGCTAACTGAAAAGATGAGGAGAGCTTACAAGCAGGGATTTAGCTATAGGAGGTGCAGCGGTAGCAGCTGCTATGGAGCCCTGCATCCTGAGGGGGCAAAAAAGCCCCTTTGACACATAGGAGATTTGAAGACGGTGTATTATACAATTACTGAACCCCCAAAACTGCAAAAACTGAACTTTTGGGCAATGATTTAGCTAATCCAAGCACTCTGTATAATATATATATATATATATTATTATTATTATTATTATTTATTTTAAAGCGCCATTGATTCCAGGGCGCTGTACATTCGAGGGGTTAAAATACATAACCCTAAGTCAAACGGTACAGCGATAAGGGATAATGACAATTGGCACGAAGAGGGAAGAGGACCCTACCCCGAGGGCTTACAATCTACAAAAAAGAACTTTGGAATGAGTAGGCAATCACACACTATATATAATATATATATACATATATATATATATAAAAATATATAAATATATATATATATATATATATATATCCAATAAGAGAGTTAGGCGTTATGTGAGCCTGCAAATATACCAAATAACAGCTTCTGGGTGTGGGACATATGCAGCCAGTAATACCAAACTCCTTAACTATGGATGTCTATGGAGAGGAAAATGCTATCTAACTAGCTACGAGCAGTCTGAGTGAGTGAGCTGAAAATGTGAGCTGAAAATGGCGTTCACAAGGCAATACAGTGAATATATATAACATAGTCATGTGATTTTAGCAGCCAGTGAGAGCCCTACATCTCAGCGATGACATTTTTGACACTTCTCTGTGCTCTACACTGAGTGGATGGCCAGCAAAAGTACACGAAACTGAAAATGGTGTGTCGAACTAGAGCTAGAACTTTACTCGAACGAACGGTAAAGTGTTCGGTTCGGTTCCAGTTCTAAAAATTTGAGAAGCTCTACTAGAACTTAACTTTTCTAGAACAGTTTAATAAACACTTTTCAGGAACATTATAGACCAGGTATGGACTAGGAATCAAGAGCAAATCACGTAAAAATCTGTAGGGTCAAAAAGGAACCCAAGCAACCAAACTCTCCAAAAAGAACATTGTTGCTTACCTGAAGTTTGGTATAGATTACCTGGACAAGCCAGATTGCTACTGGACTGATGTTTCATGGGTAAATGGCACCAAAATAGAGTTTTTCGGTTTGAATTATTATGTTTGAAGAATGGAAAACTGCATTCCAGCATAAAAATCTTATTTCATCCATGAATCCCAGTGGTGTTAGTAAAATAGTTTTGGCCTGTTCTACTGCAACTAGACAAGGATGGCTTGCCATGTTTTAAGAAAAAATAAATTCTGAATAATATCATAATGTTCTAAGAGAAAATGTCAGAACATCTGCCTGTGAGGTCGATCTCAAGGGAACATGGGACATGCAAAAGACAATGACCGGAAGCGCACAAGTCATGCTACCAAATATTGGTTAAAGAAGACTAAAATTAAAGTTTCGGAGTGGCCAAATCAAAGTCTTCACTTCAGTCCAATGTAAAATGTCATGGAAGGACCTGAAGGGAGTAGTTCATGGGAGAAAACCTCCTAATATACAGAAACCGAGATGCTTTGTACGAAGGAATCGGATTATATTTGGCAATAGAGATAAAGCTGCTTTACTTGGAGGAATGTGCTAATTTTCTTCTAAGTAGATGTGCAGGACTAATCAACACTTACATTACAGGAACAATTAGCTGCAGTTATTAATGCACAAAGGGTCATGCAAGATACTGAAAACAAGGGTTCACATACTTTCTATACTCACAGATACCTGATATGGAATAATTGTCTCAATAAGTGACTAAGTCTAATATTTTAACTTATTTGTTTGATTTGGTTCTCTTTTCCTACTTTTAGGACTCTTATGAAAATCTGATGTACTTGTAGGTTGAATTTATGCAGAAATATAGACAATTTTGAAGGGTTTACAAACTCTCAAGCACCATTTTAAATATGAATATTTAAATTTAAATAATAAAGCTTCAAAAATAAATATTTCCCCAAGTTATGGCACTGGAAACTGACTTGTTAAGTGGCTCAACTTATTGAAAGGCACAGTGCTTGTGATTGCCATGAATTCAAACAGAGGGGTATAAAGATTGGATAGGACCAGCAATTTATTTCTTTTATTTTTACAAAGCATGGGGCACCTAGAAATTAAACACTAAGGTGTGGTCTTTTCTACTGTTTACATAACAGTTACCAAGTCAGAATAAATGTGGGAGCGATGCCTGAAAAGTGCTATTATAGGGAAGTTAGCAGAAATTAATCAGTCCTCTTTGGAGCCATATTAATGCCAGACTCATAATTACATCTCATTGGTGATACAATTTCCTGTTGTGCTTAAGATCCCTCACATCTTTCACCGTCAGCTCTTTATTATATTGTACTGCAGCCATCCACAATGTAGCTTTAAAGTAATACTCGGTAAACCTCCTGCTGATGTTTCATTTTGCTGTGAGTCATTTAAAAGTTCCACTGATCACGGATAATGTGAAAGGTAATTTGTGCCTGAGAAGTTGCAGGAATACTTGGGAGTTTCCCTGTCATGAGGTTTGTAGAAATACAGAAATATTTGTCATAAGATGGCAGAAAATGTATTAAGTCCAAGCCTGCAATGTTTTACTCTACAGACTTACCACAGACTAATTTCTATAAATCTCTGCCCAGAACCCAGCAAGATAGAATTCAGTTATGGTAAAATGGGGTCTTGCTGTCATACTGAAAAAAAAAACTAGTACAAAAAGTATACACAGCGCAGCAGACATGCTGTACACACAGAATTAATATAATTTTTGCAGCTTTATACTAGTTTATTATTTCAACAAATAATTCAAATGCATTAAGTTTAAATTAATAGTTTATTTTTCCAAAAAGTCTATGAAGGCCCAGGCGTCAAAGACAGTAACTGTTAACAGAAGGTGTTGGTTGTAACAAGATTACTTACATTGTTACTTTTCTGTTTTTAAAATGCTGGGTGACAACAATATGTCCACAACAATAACTGTTGCAGGGCTATCCAGCTTTTGCATTGATATGCTCCATCACTGTATAAGTGCATAATAGAATTACATTTCAGACATGGGTAGGGCTGGTTCAACCTGATAACACGATGGCTGGAAAATCATGTGATGAATCACCACCCTTCTTCCAAAGAAAAAAGAAGCAAGTATATTATTCATTGATCACTTCTTTTTCCCTGTCTGGAAAAAGGCTGGTGATTGGTCAACTGATTTTTCTGCAATTGCCAACAAAATTTGAATCAGACTGACCCAGCCCCATCTAAATCTAAAGCACAACACTTGTGCATATTAACCCCTTACTGCCACAGCCAGTTTTAGCCTTCCTGACAGAGCCCCATTTTTTAAATCGCTTTTACCTATCCATGTGATTCAGAGACTTTTCTCGTGACACATTGTGCTTTAAGTTAGTAAGAAATTTTGGTCCAAAAAGTCCTGTTTATTTGTGAAAAATAGCAAACTACAGTGAAAAATTGTAAAAATTTACCGTTTTCAACCTTCAAAAATTTCTGCGTGTAAGACAGTTATTCCACTCAAAATTGTTAATAACTAGCATCAACCATATGTCTACTGTAGGTTGGCATCATTTTTAAATGTATTTTTTTTATGACATTAGGGAGCTTAGAAATTTAGTAGTAATTTTAAGATTTTCAAGAAAATTTGTAATATATATTTTTTTAGGAGCCAGTCCAGTTCTGACGTGGCTTTGATTGGCCTGTATGTTAGATACCCCCATAAATGACTTCATCTAAGAAACTACACCCCTTAAAGTATTCAAAAAAGTATTTAGTAAGTTTATTAACCCATTAGGTGTTTCACAGGAATTAAAGCAAAGTGTATGTGAAATTTCAAAATTTCACTTTTTTTGCAGATTTTCAATTTTTATCCATTATTCATAAGAACACAGTAGATGTGACCATGGAAATGCAACTTAAAATTGATTCCTCAGATTCTTCCATTTTCAGACGTATCCCATATGTATCCCTAGTGCGCTATTTGGCTCAAACACAAGCCCAAGAGAAGGAGAAGCACCTACCGGACTCTGGGGTCTCATTTTAATTACGATTTTATTTAGGCACCATTTCAGGTTTGCGGACACCCTAAGGTTCTAAAACTTAATAAACACCCCTAAAAAGACCCCATATAGGAAACTATACCTGTTAAGGAATTTATCCAGGGGTATAGTAAGTATATCTACCCAAAGGAGTTGCACAAATTATTTTAGCTTTAGGCTGTGAAATTGAAGAATTTTTTTTCCCAACAATCTGCAATTTTAGCTGAAAATTTTTAATTTTTACAAAGAATCTTGTAAAAAAATGCACCCCAAATTACACAATTTCTTCCAAGTTCAGCAGTATCCTGTATATGGGTGTAAACTGCTGTTTGGGCACATGGCAGGGCATATAAGGAAGAGAGCGTTATTTGGCTTTTGCAAAGCAGATTTTGGGGGGTGCTATGGTGCATTTGTAAAGCCCCCAAGTACCAGAATAGGTGAAACCTTCTTGAAGTCACCCCATTTTGGATTTAACACCCCTCATGGATCTCACCTAGGGCTGTATTGTGCATTTTGGTCACACAGGTGTTCCATAGTTCTTTCATTGGGCCATGAAAATGGGGAGAAAAAAAACACAGTTCCGTTATTGTTTTTTGTGTTTCAATTTTACAGCATTTGCCGTGCAGGATAAATGACAGGATAACTTTACCATGTGCTCGGCTCAATTACAATGATATCAATTTTATATAGCTTTTTATGTTTTATTACCTTTACCCGATAGAAATATATCAATAAAAAATTGAGTTTTTAGGTTGTCCTATTCTGACCGCCATAACTTTTTTATTTTTCTGTATACAGAGCTGATTATAGGCTTGTTTTGTGTGTCATGAGATGATGTTTCTATTGGTACAATTATGGGTTGCACATGATATTTTAATCACTTTTTATTAAGGTTTATGTGAGGCATTTTTAACAAAATACAGCAATCCTGAAAGTGTTTTTTATTTTTTACAGCAGTCACCGTGCAGTATAAATGAAAAACTAGCTTTACTCAGCAGTTTATTAGACTCCCAGGCTGTCTGGTAGGAGACAGCAATGGCACGGTCGTGCCATTGCACACTGAGAGCAGGCAGAAGAATCTCCCTTCTTCTGCCTGCGACTTAGCTCCGGCGATCTTAGTAGATCGCCGGAACTAAGGGGTTAATCACCGTGGCCGGAGCTCAGTGCGGGGCGTGGGTGATGCGGCATGAGGCCAGCGGTAATATAAAGCTGGTCCCATGTTACGATCGTGCGGGGTTCATTTGCAATCCCGCACTATCTCCAGGACATACCCATATGTCCATTTGCGGGAACGCACCTCCCGCTAGGACGTATGTGTACATCTAATGTCGCGACGGGTTTAAGACATATTGCTATTTAGAAATTTTGGAAGGTTCTATAACTACCTATGTGGCAGCTGTAGTGGCAAAGATCTTCTGTTGTCATGTTTGGAAATTGACAAGTAAAAAATAGATAAGCTAAGAATTCATTTGAATTTATGATAAAGTTGTCAAAAAAAGTACAATATAAAGACATTTTATAACAATTTTCTTTTAAATTTATTCATAAATGTTATTGAGTAAGTTTAAATAGTATCTGATAATGGGAGTTAAACTTTATATAATAGTAGTTTATTCCACATTAGATTACTTTTTTAATCCTAGAATTCAAATGATCAATTCCTTATGTCTTTCCTGTTCAATGTATTGGCCATTCACATGACATGAACAAAGTCAATGCTTACTGTTTGGGCCAATCTTCTAATGTTTATTAGAATGTCATATAAAGGAAACAATAATAATCTTTATTTATATAAGCACCAACAAATCCTACAGCGCTTTACAATGCAGAAGTTATAGGTACAGACAAAGCCAAGCATTACATAGTAACAATGCTATTAACTGAAGCAACAAGTTCCCTGCTCAGTAGAGCTTACAATCTATGTGGGAACAGTGGTGAGACAAAATGTGAGATATGCTTATTTTAGACAATGATCTAGCCATTCTTCCAGTAACATGTGGTAGGATATCTTGCAATGTATGAACCTGCCACCCAGACAGTACATCTATATACAGATAGCTGATGAGTAAAAGGGTAACAATGTTTTGAACTATAGAATTTCAGTCTCCATATTTTACCATTCACTACAGCTTTGAACGTGAGACTACTATCATTTTATAGACAATCATCTTGGCTATCTCATAAATCAATTTGACTTGCAGCTATTTATCATATGCTTAGTTATGCAGATTCTTGTCATGTAACTACGTTGTTACTATTTTGCTCCTAAATAATATAAATTTTAAATTTTATTGTTTTCTTAAGTGTTTTGTAAATCTACCTTGGCTTTCAATACTGCCTGAATCCTTCTGGGAATCCTCTTGATTAGATTCAAGTATGTCTCGTCCGAAATCTGATCCCAGGTCTTTTCCACACATATACCCAATGTTGGTGTATACTAGTTGACTCACTTGGTTATGAATACAGCTTTTTTTTAACTCTCCCCACAAGTGTTTGATTGGGAGGAGATCTGGGGTCTGTGGGGCCAGTCCAGAAAACCTACATCTGTCCGTGCTCCTACTCCTAGCGGAGCCCCGTCCCGCACGTCGGGTTCAGGGTCCGCTCACTCCCCCGTCCCCACCGGCGTCCACTTACCCGGCCACGCTCCTGCTCAGCCTGTCTCCGTCTCTGTCTCCCGTCTACCTAGGGCAGTTTGAGACTTAAAGGGGCAGTGCGTCGGCAATTGGTCATTGCCGGACACTGCTCCTATTTAAGTCCGGCCTCTTCCTGGCGGCCTTTGCCGAATCCTTGGTGTATTCCTGTTGGGGAAAGCCTTTCCAGTATTGTCTAGTCTGCCTATCCGTGTACCGAACCTCGAGCCTACGTTTACCGACCATGAACCTTGCTGCCAGCCCTGACCCTCTGCCTGCCTACGTTACGAACCAGAGCCGCCTGTCCTGACCTCCTGCCTGTCCCTGACTACAAGCCTGCCTGACGATTCCGTACCTCGCCTACCCTTGGGCTCCACCGCAGGCAAGCCCGCCAGTGGAAGTGACCTGGTAGACTCCCGCCGCAGCAAGACCCATCCGCTTTGGGGCGGGTCTGGTGAATACCGGGACCTACTTAGATTCCCACTCCCTGGTGGGGGCTTACGCCATTCGCCTGCGGTGGTCCAGTGGATCCACCTCCAGACCGTTACAGTAGGATCTGGCCATGGATCCCGCCAAGGTGCCCTTGCCAAGCGTTGCCAACATCACCACTGTCGTGGTCTCGCAACAGATCGCGCAGCAAGCGCAACAGCTCGAGCAACTCTCCTCCATGGTGCAGCAGCTCATTGCCGTCCAGCAGCAGCAACCCTCGCCATCTCCAGTGGTTGTTCCTGCCTCTACAGTTCCTGTGGCTCTGAGGGGTCTCAAGCTTCGGCTGTCGCTCCCATCTAAGTTCGACGGAGACCCGAAATTCTGCAGGGGGTTCATCACCCAATGCGCTATGCACGTGGAGCTGATGGCAGATCAGTTCCTGTCCAAACGTGCGAAAGTGGCTTTTGTGGTCAGCCTCCTCTCCGGGATGGCCCTGGCATGGGCTACACCTCTGTGGGAAAAACGATCCAGTGACGGCGGATCTTCAGTCGTTCCTCAGGAGTTCCGCAATGTCTTCGAGGAACCAGCTCGTGCATCCTCCGCTGAGACAAGCCCTCCTAAACCTACGCCGGGGGGGATCTATCTGTGGGAGACTACGGGTGCAATTCCGCACTCTGGGCCCTCTGAACTGTCATGGAACGAGGCCGCTCTGTGCGCCACCTTCAAAAAAGGGGCTCTCAAGCCGAGTTAAGGGACGGCTTGGACCGCTAGAGACCTTCCGTCTTCCCTCAGTGACCTGATCCGGTTAGCGACCCGCATCGACGTACGCTTCATTGAACGAGAGGGGGAAACTTCGGCAAGAGCGTCAGTCAGCCAATCTCGCCGGTTTCCTCGCCGGGCACCGGTGTTCCAGAGGCCTCCTGCACCGCAGCCGCCAACACCCACCGAGGAGCCCATGCAGATTGATCGGGCTCGTCTCTCTGAGCAAGAGTTGGCCCAGCGTCGGCAAAGGAACTTGTGCCTCTACTGTGGCAGCCCAGAGCATTACCGTAGGAATTGTCCCAAGCGCCCCAAGCCTGCGGGAAACTACCGCACCTAGGATCTGTGGGAGAGGCATTCCTAGGTGCAAACTCCTCCTCTCCACGTCTGTTATGCCCGTGCAGGTCGTGTCAGAGACTGGTACCTAGTTCCAGGTTCCGGCGTTTCTGGATTCGGGCTCAGCCGGGAACTTCATCCACCATTCTCTGGTGAAGCAGTATCGGCTTCCGGTGGTCCCGCTCGGAAAAACCGCTTGTCACTCATCCGTCAGCGGGGACTGCTTACGACACCATCCAGTTTGTCACCAAGCCTCTGTCCCTCCATGTGGGGGCGCTGCATAAAGAAGAGATCTCCTTCTATGTGTTGCCTCGCTCTTCGTCGGCGGTCCTCCTCGGACTCCCATAGCTGCGGCTCCACTCTCCTATTCTGGACTGGACATCTGGAGAGGTGATTCGTTGGGGTCCCAACTGTCGGGGGCGTTGTTTGGTGGCACCTCGCCCGGTGTTTTCCTGCTCACGCTCGACCCTTCAGGAGCCGTTGCTCGGGCTGCCGCCCGAATATCTGGAGTACGCCGTTGTGTTCTCCGAGAAACAAGCCGAGAGTCTTCCTCCGCATCATCCATACGATTGCCCGATCGACTTATTGCCGGGTACCAGTCCTCCCCGGGGCCGGGTCTACCCACTGTCGGTTCCTGAGACCAAAGCCATGTCTGAGTACATCCAGGAGAATCTCAGGAAAGGGTTCATCTGAAAGTCCTCGTCTCCCGCGGGTGCGGGGTTCTTTTTCGTGAAGGACGGTACCTGCATAGACTACCGGGGTCTTTAACAGACACGTGAAAAAACCGTTACCCTTGCGGATCAAGAACGTTTGACCGCCTGCAGGGCGCAAAGGTCTTCTCCAAGTTGGATTTGAGAGGGGCCTACAACTTGGGCCCAATCCGCAAGGGCGATGAATGGAAGACGGCTTTCAACACAAGGGGAAGGGCACTTTGGTACCTGGTGATGCCCCTTTGGGGCTGTGCAATGCCCTGCCGTCTTTCAGGAGCTCGTGAATGACGTCTTCAGAGACCTCCTCTACACCTGTGTGGTGGTTTACCTTGATGACATCCTGGTGTACTCTTCTGACCTCGAGACCCATCGCAGCCATGTTCGTCAAGTGTTGAAGCGTCTCCGGGAGAACCATCTGTAGCCAAGCTAGGGAATTGCCTCTTCCATCAGACTAGCCTCCCGTTTCGGGGTTACGTCATTTCTGACCCAAGGGCCTACGGATGGTGCCAGCCAAAACTGTCAGCCGTTTTTGCAGTGGCCCGCCCAGCGGTCTACGGGCTATTACAGCGCTTCTTGGGCTTCTGCAAACTACTATCGCCCCAAATTCATCCCCTCATTCTCTACGCTGGTGGCTCCGATAGTGGCCCTCACCAAGAAACAAGCCAATCCACGCAGCTGGCCCGTCGAGGCCGAAGTGGCGTTTTCGAAGCTCAAGTCTACCCTCTACGGCATCTATACTTGCACGTCCGGATTCCCGCGAAACCCTTCATGCTGGAAGTGGATGCCTCGTCTGGGGAGCCGGAGCAGTTTTTTACGCAAAAAGGGGCCCAGGGGGAAGACTTTAAAGTGCCCGGTTCTTTTCCAAGAAGTTCTCGTCGGCCGAGAGGAATTACACAATTGGCGACCGGGAGCTACTGGGCCATAAAACTGGCCCTGGAGGAGTGGCGTTATCTGCTAGAGGGTGCCCATTTCCCCATCCGTATCTACTCGGACCACAAAAACCTTCAATATCTTCAGACGGCTCAGCGAATTATCCCACGCCAGGCTAGGTGGTCGCTCTTCTTTTCCCGGTTCGATTTCCAGATCCACTTCCGGCCTGCAGAGAAGAATGTGAGAGCTGACGCCCTCTCCCGGGCCTCTGACGTGGTGGGTGAAGACACTACTGCAGAACACAAGTCCTCCAGAACGTCTTACCTCGGCAGGTCCAGTGGACCTCCGGAGGGTTCCTTCTGGAAGGACTTATGTGCACCCTGCTCTCCGCAGACGTATCTTAAAATGGGGACATTGCTCATTGGTTGCCAGTCATCCCAGCGCCCGAAGAACCTTCCACCTGATATCCCGGTTCTATTGGTGGCCAGAGCTCGAAAAGGATGTTAAGGACTTCGTTTCGTCTTGTGACTCCTGTGCCCGCAACAAGACGCCACGTCACAAGCCGGCAGGTCTACTACAGCCACTCCCTATTCCAACTCAACCTCGGACCAACATTTCTATGGACTTCATAACTCCCTCCGTCGTCTGGAAACACCATTATTTGGGTGATCACGGATCGCTTCTCCAAGATGGCGCATTTCGTCCCGTTGCCAGGCCTGCCGTCTGCCTCCCGCCTGGCGGAGCTATTCTTCCTTCATGTGTTTTGTCTGCATGGACTCCTTCAGCAAATCGTCTCGGACCGGGGAGTTCAGTTTGTCTCCAGGGTTTTGGCAAGCCCCGTGTAACCAAATTCAGGTTTAAGCTCGACTTCCATCTGCCTACACCCGCAGGCGAACGGCAGGGAGAGAGGGGCACCAGTTTGGGATGTTTACCTTCGCCATTTTTTCTCGGCGCGTCAAAATGATTGGTCCAACTTGCTGCCATGGGTGGAGTACTCTTATAACTCCCTTGAGTCTGAGTCCGCGGGGGTCTTCCCCTTCTACATTGTGTATGGCCTGCATCCCCGCCCTCCTCTCCCTCTAGCAACCTCCTCCGAGGTTCCGGCGGCGGACGCACTAGTGCAAGACATGAAGGCCATCTGGTCCCAGACCCGTCAGTCTCTGCTCCGCGCTCCCGAGTGCATGAAGACTCAAGTGGACAAAAGAAGAATTCCTTCTCCGGTTTTCTCCCCAGGTGACAAGGTGTGGCTCTCGGCTAGATATGTCCACCTTAAGATGCAGTCTCACAAACTGGGACCCCGTTTCCTGGGACCCTTTGAGGTCATCAGCCGCATCAACCCGGTGTCCTACAAACTCCGGCTCCCTCCTACTATGAGAATCCCCAACTCGTTTCATGTCTCCTTACTGAAACCCCTGGTCCTTAATCGCTTTTCCCAGAAGGCTGCTCCTCCTCCATCTGTGGCAGATGAGCCCAATGTCTTCGAGGTCAAAGAAAGTCCGGGCATGAGGAGAACTAGAGGAAAAATATACTTTTTAGTGGACTGGAAGGGGTTCGGTCCTGAAGAGAGGTCTTGGGAGCCGGAGGGGAATATCTTGAACCACAGCCTCATCCAGAGATTCCTCCAATCCAGTAAGAGAGGGGGGCCCAAGAGGGAGGGTCCTAAAGGGAGGGTACTGTCACGGACGCCCTTGAGACCACTGTCCCGGGTCGCAGGCGCGTCCGTGCTCCTACTCCTAGCGGAGCCCCGTCCCGCACGTCGGGTTCGGGGTCCGCTCACTCCACCATCCCCGCCGGCGTCCACTTACGCGGCCACGCTCCTGCTCAGCCTGTCTCCCGGCGCGTGGCTCCGCCCCTAGGGTGCGCGCACGCCGGCAGTTTAAAATTTAAAGGGGCAGTGCGCCGGTAATTGGTCATTGCCGGGCACTGCTCCTATTTAAGTCCGGCCTCTTCCTGGCAGACTTCGCCGGATCCTTGGTGTATTCCTGTTGGAGAAAGCCTTTCCAGTATTGTCTAGTCTTCCTATCCGTGTACTGAACCTCTAGCCTACGTTTACCGACCATGAACCTTGCCGCCAGCCCTGACCCTCTGCCTGTCTACGTTACGAACCAGAGCCGCCTGTCCTGACCTCCTGCCTGTCCCCGACTACGAGCCTGCCTGACGATTCCGTACCTCGCCTACCCTTGGCCTCCACCAAAGGCAAGCCCCGCCAGTGGAAGTGACCTGGTAGGGCTCCCCCCGCAGCAAGACCATTCCCCCCTTTTGCGGCGGGCTCTGGTGAATACCGGGACCTACTTAGACTCCACTCCCTGGTGTGGGCTTACGCCATCGCCTGCGGCGGTCCAGTGGATCCACCTCCAGACCGTTACAACATCATTGTCAGAACTAGTGTTGAGCGATTGCGTTGGCTATCGAGATCGATCGATAGTCGATAGTCGGCCGCTATCGGTAAGGTTTTTCGATAGTGAGCATTCGATCATGAGCGATTACCATTAAAGTCTATGGGAGAGCAACAACACCTTCATTATTACACCCAAAAAAAGGCTGGAGAAGCTGAAATTAACATCCACAACAGTCAAATGGTTACGTGCTACTCTTAGGCAACACACTTAGGTTTAAAAGTCACAGACCCTTAACTATCCCTGTTTTGTACCACAGCATGACCCTTTAAACCCTGCATCACCCAAAAATTAAAAAGTGCAAAAAGCGTAGTTTTTGAACCTCATGTACTTAAACGGACATTGAATACCCCTGTCCGGGAACCAGCATGACCCCAAACCGCATGACCCCAAGAAAAAAAGTGCCGCAAAAGGGAGTCTTTAAACCACCTTTTATTGAACTGGACACTAACTATTTTTTCCTGACCGCAAATGACCATTAAACCTTCTGAACCCATAGTTTAAAAGTCCAAAAAAAGGAGTTTTAAACCCCACCTTTTTAGTTAAAATGGACAAAAACTGTCCCTGCCTGAGCCAAATAACCATAAACCTGTCTGACCCCAGATTCAAATCCGAAAAAGGGTCTTTTCACCACCATTTTAGTTGAACTGGACATTGACTAGAACTGCCCGTCCCACAGATGACCTAGGGCCCGGAGTTACAGTGGGTGGGGTGAGAGCCCAGGCTGGCGCCCGTCACAAATTAACCCGGTTAAAATGCCCGATGAGCGCAAAAAAAAACGTCGTGCGAAGCGATGCGGAAGGGGAAAAGTGTGGAATCCCCTTCCCGACCAGTCAAGACCGGGTAGCCTTGCCCCTCCGTATGAGTGCGGACCAATTGAGTTTCACTTGGAAAACGGGTGATTAACGCCCCCTGTTACCCCCCGGGTGCTCTTTTGTTTGGCATTCTTTTTTCCATTTTACTCAACGTGCGGGGAAAATTTCTCTGTCTTTGTTCTCTGCCGTGCTCCATACCCATGCCTCTAAATAACCTACATCTGGTCAAGTTTTCCTGTACCTCCTTGACAATTCAGGGAATTTTTTACCAGCTTTTTTGTACATGCAATTTTTTTTATATTTATTCTAGAAAACCTTTTTAAAATAGGAGGAATCCCCCCCATGTCTTTGTTTCTTTTTTTTTCATTTTTTAAATGGGTTGCTCAATACGGGGTTTGATACATGTAAAGATCTTCAAAAACAAGTAAAATTTTCAATATGGTCCCTTAACAGTGTCCTACCTTTTTCCCGTTTTTTGCAGCCCATCACCCGGCCACTTTGCAATTGCGAAAACAAATGTCGTTAAAACAAAATTTTTTGAATAGGACTTATATAGGGCCCGTCACAGCAAAATGCCCCCAAAAATTCAAAGCATGCCCTGAAATGTTGTTCATTTTGATGGCCTTTAATGCGAGGGTCA
Source organism: Phyllomedusa bahiana (assembly GCA_025379985.1). Taxonomy (NCBI): domain Eukaryota; kingdom Metazoa; phylum Chordata; class Amphibia; order Anura; family Hylidae; genus Phyllomedusa; species Phyllomedusa bahiana. The sequence goes on along the minus strand of JAODAL010006541.1, from coordinate 91,464 downwards.
TTTGAGGGAAAAGGAAACCAAGCCTCATGTGAAGATGGAGCCTTGATTTCCCAAGCCTCTGGTCGAGGGGGACAGCAAACTGATCTTCTTCACTTCCTCCTCCGCCTCAAATTCGCACCAACCTTTTTCCTAGGGAGGGACGTCGGAACATCGGTGTCTAGGATATCCCCCTCCCCCGCTGCCTCCGCACACTTCACACCCCCGACTTGCCCAAAAAGCACCCTGAGACTGATGGCCCCCCTTTCATAGCTCTGGGGCCGAACCCCGCCTAATGAAGACCGATAAATTGTGAAACTGTCGGCCTTGGGATTTGACGGAGAAAAGGCCCGTGTCCGCATTGTTCCGTCTCCCCTCCGTCCTGGCGGGGCCCGTTGTTTCAAGTTCCAACGATCGTTCCCGAACTAAGATCACCACAATGCTCATGCTGACAAGGGGGATTGTCCCCCACTGACCCAAAATTTTGGGGCTTATTTAAAACTGGGAAGGATGGGGCAGAGCTCTTTACCCGCCTCCCTCTCTGGTTCAACACCCCCAGGTCCGCACCCTCTTGTAGGCCATTTGCACTTCGACTCTAAGGCATTGTGCTGCTGCCACAATCGGGGCGTGGAGGGTGGGAAATTCCACGTGTTGCCACGGTCAACAATGAAGGGGGGGGGTTGACGGGGGGGCCAAGCTGGACGCGGGAACGCAGCAGGCGGGACAAGCGTGTGCGAAAGGGGAAGTCGATCCAGACCTCGAGCCCTTCAGCAGGCAGTCCCCGACCCGGGAGCTCTTTAGAAATTTTTCTGGGGAAAAAGGTTCAGACATTTTGCCCGGGAAAGGGTTGCTCCAGCCCCACCATCTTAAGGGCGGGCAGCAGATTTTGCCCGTTATCGCACACCCCTTGCCCGGGACAGGTTCTTGCACCCGCCAGCGTCGGGGCTCGTTGCTTAGAGCCTCCCCAAGCCCTCCGTGTGTGACGGGCTCCCGGCAATTAATTTCAAAACGGCCTGGTTCTCTGGGCACGTGATCCACCAGGGAAAACCTTGGGGGAAAAAGCCCGCACCATCCCTGGGTTTGAAGACGGCCCGAGCCTGAAGACACCTCACCCCCAGAGACACCACCCCCCACCCATGAGCGTCACAGAGAATAGGGGTTGGCCGGCCTACTATCCATGTGTCGGGGTGGATGGACTTTTCCGGACACAGACAGGCAACGCGCTTAAATTTAGATGACACGTGGCTGGCCAGGGGAGGGGCGGCTTTTCTGGCAAAGAAATGCCTGCTCGGAATCGGTATTGGGGGGGAGGGGAGGGCCCGCGTGGCGGAACCCCTTTGGTCCACCAGACGGAAAGGAACATTTCCCAAAGGGCCCAAAAACCTGGCAATGCCGACATTCAGGCTTTTGCTTTGGGGGTGGTTTTGGGGTTTAAAATGTTTCTCTGCCCCAAACTGGAAGAAGAAGGGTGGCTGCAGATGGCCCTGTGCCCAGCAGGTCGCAAACGGGAAGGGGAAGGGTAGAGGGTCTCTGGGGGTCGGGTGGTACCCGGGCGACGGTGGAGGCTGAAGCGGAGGCTGATCCCTGATCAGATCTGGAGACATGGCACTGAGGAAGCTTGGGGGTGGCGGAGGAGGAGGAGGGGAGACAGAGGGTTAAAAAGGGTTTGGGAGGCCCGGCGGGGGTTGCCTTTTTGGCCCAAGGGGCCCTTATTTAAACTCTGATTCCTGCAGTGACTAAACATGTGGTGGGGGTTTAACCACTTAAGGGTTCTTGCCTCTAGTTATTTTAAAACGCAAAGGCGCAAGACTGCTGGGGAATCAGGGGCTTGGTCAAAAAAGGGCCCAGGCTTGAGGGGCCTGGACCTTTTTGAGGGCGATAACAGGACGGGGTTTGCGCTGACCTGGCTGGGGGAATCATATCAGCGGACTTCTGCCGCCCCCCTTTCCCCCTTTTGAGGGGGGACCCTTTTGACACCCCCATCGTCTTCCCTCCTCGTCCAGGAGAAGCGGAAAAGCAATTCTGCTGAAAAGACCACCATGGATCCCAATTCGTCATCACATCATCAACACAGGGACTTGGTCGTCCGATTTTCGCACCAGAAGCGCGGGCTACAAGCAAGGGCACTGCAAGGCGTTCGACCCGCCCGGGTTTTTTTGGATTTACCCCTTCCTTTTACCTCCTCTGGCATCAGTAACGGGGCGTCAGACAGACTAAATCATCCTCTTGACTTTTAACTTGCTTTGCCCCCAAACCGCTTTTTGTCATCAAAAGGTCCGCAACAATTTGGTTTTCCCATGGGGGGACACATTTTCATTTTCTGCTTCATGTTGGGGTGGTGCTGATGATGTGAAGACACATTTGTGGCCGTGACTCGGGGCGAGGATAAAGTAGATCATTTTTTCTTTAACCACGAAAGGACAGATTGGCGACGATGTTCTTACTTAGATTCCGGGCCCTGACCCACGATGCAGGGGCCCGCGGTCCTGCAAAATGACATCCCCTGGATGCTGTTGTCGCCAGCACTGGAAGGAGCCCCTTCTCCACCCTATCCCGTGCTACCCCCCTCTTTGCTCGTTTAAATTCATTTTGTCCCATGTCAGAAATATAAAAAATTGAGAAGGGTTTTGGAAAAATTTTTGGGAAATCTCTTATTAAAAACGTAAATCAAGCATTCCAAATCCCTCTAATCAAAAAACCCAAAATTTCTGGATTCAAATTTAACTGCAAGGGGTCTATCAAAAAATTTGGGTGGGGAAAAATCCAAAAAACACGTAAGTTTTGTTTGGTATAATAAAATATTTTTTTGACCTTTTAATTCACCCGTGGTGAATATAGAATTGCTTTTTAATTACTGGGTGCGCTCAAAAACAATTTCGGGGGTGCAAAAGTCAAAAAACACGTAACTTTTTGTTTTTATAAAAAACTATTTTTTTTAACCTTTCAAACACCTGTGGGGAAAAATAGAATTTGTTTTTTGATTTTCGGGTTCTGCTCATGAACAAGCGGTGTGCAAAAGCAAAAAAAAATAACTTATGTTTTTTGTTGATAAAAATAATTTTTTTTTACCTTTCAATTTTACCGGTGAATATAGAATTGCTGTTTTAAGATTTACGTGGATGCTGCTTCAATGAACAATCGGGGTGCGCAAAAGTCAAAAAACACGTAAGTTATGTTTTCTTTGTAACGGTTTTTTTTGGCAACAAAAAAACCGGGCTGCTACAAGATTGCGGGATTGTAATTTTTAACGCAAGGTGGATATATCAAAGTCAAGGTGTAAGGGGAAAAAATTTTAAAATAAAACACATATTGAAATGTATACGATAAAAAAAGTGGAGTTTTGCACCTAACAAAGAGACCTGCATTTACTAAAATATGTTATCCTATAATTCAGGCGCCCATATCCAGGAAATATTTCAAAAGCAATTTAATAAAAAAGATTTCCACTACAATGCACACTAAGTCTTGGTAAACTTTACCCATGTTCTTTTAAAAGAGCTTGTCTGTGTTCGCCCGGGGGGCCCCCCCCCTGCCCCCCCGCCGTGAATTTTACAGCGGTAGATGCCCCTTTTTTAAATTATCCCCTAATAATAGAATCTTAAAATCTCTAATATAATAAAGGGAAAGGGTCACAGTAATAGTAGAGGTTTCTCGTGAAAAATAGACAAATTTCGTGGCTGTTTCCACGGCAAGCGAGGCCTATCCCTATGAGACGCTGAGAGAAATGAGGCTAAAACGGGGAAACGCGTTTATGTAAAAAAGGTCATGTGTTTTTTCACCCAAATCGCAACCATACCCCCCAGTCATGACGTCGCACCACATCTCACCCTGCCTTTTCGTAATTTTTTTGCGGGCCCGCCAAAATTACAGGAAGCGCAAAAAAGGCGCTTTTAATAGATGATGCTAAATTTTAACCTTAAATCGCATGATCGAAATTTTCGATCACCATAAAAACCTTGCCGATTTCAATTTTTGTCGTAAAAATCGCCAAACTAGTCAAAACCCCTTCTTCCCCAAATCTAAATGTATGCTTAGGTCTCGTCCTGATAAAAAACCTATGCACCCCTTTCTTTACCCTAGTACTCGAGTGTACAAACTCATCTTGTAGGATGCTCACATATAGCTCAGCATTGGGATCACTATCGATACTTGTCAAAACAAGAAAAACCTTTTACTGTGAAACAACCCCATTCTCAACTTCCTCCACCGAACTTGACAATTCCTTAAATTTTTCAGTCCGTTAGCCCCCTTTTCCTTGATTGTTCTATACCCATTTGCATCCAACAGAGCCTGGTCTATTGACTTGCATCTCATCACTCCAAATTACCCATTTCCAATCTTCTACTGTCCACTTTTTGTACCTTTTTGCAAAAACCGAAAACCTACGCTTTTATAAAGTATTGAAGTCAAAGCTTCTTAACTTTTTTCGGGCTTTTCCATTCCAGACTTGCATGGACAGGGGTTTTCATGGATGCTAAAGATATAACTATTAAAAAACATCGAGCCACCTCCATGCTGTGTTTGCGTGCCCGAATGATAGCCTTTGATGAGCCGACTTGTTGACTCCTGTAATTTGCCTTGAAGTCAACCTCGGCTTTGGAATGGATGTATGGAATTCATTTCATTTTCTTCCAGCTGTCGTGATGCAGTTTTTTTTGGCTGAGAGACCACTATCGAGAGTGTTTCACTTTTTTGGGAAATTTCCCAGGCTGCTCCTTTTGATCCGGTGATCTTTCACTTCTAAATCAACCCGAGCTATCAGCGAATGTGAGAACATAATGTAATTTGTAGAATACAAGAAGAAAAAGATTGTTCCACCACTAGAAGCAAAACAGTAACAATACAGTCACATGACAATAATCTGCATAGCTAAGCATATGCTAAATAGTTGCACGTAGTGATGAGCAATTGTGTCAGCTATTACTATCGAGTCAATAGTCGATATCAGCAATTATCATGTCGATAGTCGATAACAGATTATCACCGATGACCATTAAACTCTATGGGATAGGAACAACAGCTTCATTCTTACACCCAAACAGGGGAGGAGAAGCTGGAATTAACATCCACAAGAGTAAACTGGATACGTGCTACATCTTAGGCAAGACAATTAGGCAAAAAGAGTCACAGAAAAGAAGTCACAGACTATTCACTATCCCTGTCTTGTACCACAGCATGACCCTTAAACGTGCATGACCCACAAATTAAAAAGTGCCAGAAGGCAGTATTATTTGAACAATCATTTTACTTGAACTGGACATTGACTATGTGAGGGCAAACATATTTTACTAGTGTTTTTGTAATGAAGTTTGTGGTGCAAAAACATTATTACACATATAAGCTTAGCTGAACAGCACAGATACTCCAAGATGGCGCCTGCTTCCTGGACCACTCCCCACCATGTGCCAGCATGGACCTGGGTGGAAACCATGACCATATCTGGAGAACCAATCAACTAGTGCCACATTCTTGAAGACTGCAAGAAACAAAGGAACTTAGCCACGCCCTGAAGCCAGTTTGTAAAAATCCATTGTATTGCAATAAAGGCCTCTCTTCTGGGTCTGCTTCACACTGAGGAGGAACTCATATCAGCTCTGTGTCTGGTGTCATTTCTTCATGCCGGCAATCAGTGTTCAATTTGGACAGCAGTAGTCACGCGGTGTACCCCTGAACCCAACAACTATCCCTGTCCTGGAAAGCAGCATGACCCTTAAACCTTTCTGACCCACAGATTAAAAAGTGACGGAAAAAGTAGTCTTTCAACTATCATTTTAGTTGACTGGACATTGACTATACCTGTCCTGTACCACAGCATGACCCTCAAACCTGCATGACCCACAGATTAAAAAGAGACGGAAGAAAGTAGTATTTAAAGCAGTATTTTAGTTTAACTGGACATTGACTTTACCTGTCCTGGACCGCAGCATGACCTTTAAATCTGCATGACCCACAGATTAAAAAGTGTTGGAAAAAGGAGTCTTTCAACCACCATTTTAGTTGAACAGGATATTGACTATGCCTGTCCTGGACCGCAGCATGACCCTTAAATCTACATGACCCACAGATTAAAAAGTACCGGAAAAAGGAGTCAATAAGAGTAATTTATTATAAAATATGTATAACACAATATGCGTACAACTGAGCTCTCTGCGCCAAACAGACACACGGACTGCAATAAGAGTATTTAAATATTATATGGATTAATATGGCGGCCTTCGCACCACTGACTACAGGCATAATTTACTATCAAATATGTATAACACATTATGCGTACAACTGAGCTCTATGAGCCAAACGGACGCACGGACTGCAATAAGAGTATTTAAATGTTATATGGATTAATATGGTGGTCTTCGCACCACTGACCACAGGCGTAATTTACTATTAAATATGTATAACACAATATGCGTACAACTGAGCTCGTTGCGGCAAACAGATGCACGGACTTCAATAAAATTATTTAAAGTTATAGGGATAAGTTATGCCAGTTTTTGTGAACACTGACACGCATTGATTGCAATAGAACTGAAAAACAGGGACAATTTCACCTCCTATCAGAGGTCTGCTGGCCAAAAAAGTGGTAAAAAAAACTATGCTTTTTCAATTGAAGATCACAGAACACACTGAGCTGCAAAATATCTTCCTTCTTTTTAAAAGCCCCTCCTGCTGCCAACCCTCCGCCGCAGCCCTGCGGCTACACACACCAGTAGCTACCCTTAAAACTTTCTCTAACTAAATAAGAAGTGAAATTCCCTAATCTAACTCTATTCTAAGCTGTAGGGAGGTGGATGGTTTCTTGTATTAGAAGAGACTATCTCTCAGAGCTGTTAGAACAGCTACTGGTTTAAATGCAGACAGACACTTCCTTCTGTGAAGTGGCAAAGACAGAGAATGAGCTCAAATAGGAAATGCAGTTGCATAGATAAAACGAGCTCAGGTGATTTTTGCAGCCAATGAGATCCATACACTGCAAAGTGGTGATGATGTACATCCTCCTCACTCCCCTCTATCCTCGGAGCTGATTGGCTGGCTGCCAAAATGACAGGAAATGCTGAAAATGGCGCGATAGTAATACATTATCTGTAAGATTGTCACCTGTCGCGTGATCGGAAATTTCCAATAAGCCTTTTGGAGATAATATCTCTCATCCCTAGTTGCAAGTCAAATTTATGTATGAGATAGCCAAGATGATTGTGTATTAAAGATGGTAGTCTCATGCCCAAAACTGTAGCGAATGGTGAGATATGGAGTCTGAAGTCAAAAGTTCAAAAGACTGTTACTAGAGATGGGCGAATTGATTCTAACGAAGTGGAATTCGTTTAGAATTTCAGGAAAACTTCGGTTCGAACGAAGTCGAACTTTGGGGTACCTCGGGTGAACGAAGTGTGCTTTTGATTGATAAAATGGCTGCGAGCACATGGCGCTACATGGGGCAAAGCACTCTGGGAGGGGAAAAAGGGGATAGCCTGCATGGACATGCGCAAGGTGAAGCCAATCAGAGACCCGGGGGGATTCTGTGACGTCACCGCACTATATAACCCCGGGCGCGACGCCGGAGCTCACCCCCCTCTCACTGTGCTCACGGGGGAAGGGTGTTTGCTCTTACGAAGAATTGAAATTTTTATACCCGGGATTTCTGTGGGGGGGGCTAAAGCTTGTCTCAGAGAGTTCTCTTAATGTTCTATTTCAATTTTTTTGGGGGTATTGGATCTAAAACCCAGTGGCGTCCATGAGCTGCATTAAAATCCCAAATCCAAGTGGGATCAAAACCATTCCTTTTGTTTCATTTTAAAGAAACAGCTTTTTTTTACAATCAAATACCATTTCATTTTTGGCTGCAATTCTATTGCGCAATTTCATCCGGGGTTAATTAAAGGTTGTTTTGCTGGTGGCTGACCCCAAAAAACCCCGCTTTTTTAAAGAAAATATTTTAAAATTTTTTCTGTACCCTAATTCACAAGAAAAGATTAATTAAACGTACCTCTTGTTGTGTGGCGTAGAAAAAAACGCAATTGTAACACGCAAAAAGCACTATTTGTGGGGTAAATTTCTTGGGCGAAATTTTAAAACATCCGGGTTAATTAAGCTTTTGTTTTGTGGTGTGCTACCCAAGAAACCGTCTTTTTAACGCCAAATAATTAAATTTTTCCTGTACCAAATTCCAAGCAAAGGGTAATTAAACTGTATTTTTGTTGTGTCGCTAGAAAAACACAATTGAAAACGATACAAAGCACTATTTTGTGGGGCTCAATTCTTTGGCGAATTTACATCCGGGGTTAATTACTTTTTTTGCGGGTTGCTGACCCAAGTAACCGCTTTTTCAACCCCCAAAATTATTAATTTTTTCTGAGCCAATTCACAAGAAAAAGATTAATTAAAAGTACCTTTGTTGGTGGCGTAGAAAACACGCAATTGTAACACGTACAAAGCTACATTTTGTGCGTCAATTCTTTGGAGCAATTTACACCGGGGGTTAAAAAAGCTTTGTTTTGCTGGTGAGCTGACAAAAAAAACCGTTTTTTTCAACGCCAAAATAAACTTTTTTCCCCTGTACCCTAATTCAGCCCAAAGGGTTTTAATTAAGCCTGTTTGGTTTTTACTTTTTAGTAAAACACACATGTTTTTAAAAACGACACTACAAAAAAATTTTTTTCCTCCCCATTTGTGGAGCGCAATTTGTACCCAAGGGTTCCCCAAGCTTTTTTTATGGTTCATTTGGAGTCAAAAACGGGGTGTATATTTATCATATACAGTTTTAAATCACAAACATGTCTTACTTTTTAGAACAAACAGTAGTCAGACAGAGGGGTGGCAGTCTCGCACCGCGAGTGGCAGGGCCAAACTTTCCTGGAAACACCCCCAGGTCACAGACAGCAGGGGACGTCGCAGAGGGGTCATCGGTGGGCCCAACTGCTGCTGTCATCTAGGGGCCGTGGTTTTCAGCAACCCAAAGGGGTTTCTTGTTGGTTGCTAGGTCATCCTCTTCCCCCAGAGACTTTGACAACCCCACCAAAGGTCGGGGGGAAAGTCAACCAACCATTTATTTTGGATGGGGGAGCGGGTCAGGGCCCTCACCTGTCCTCAGCCCGCCTCTGCCCACCCGGGGTTCCTCACCCAAAGATACTATGTTGTCTGGGTCAGCGCACTATTTAGGAGGATGAACAATTTGAGGAGGGCAGTCACAGCTACGGGCGCGAAAAAAGGGGGGCCATATGCGTGCTTCTTGCGTAGGCGGCAAAGTAAAATGTGGAGAGGGGGCAGGGGGAGGTATTTTTGTGAGGGGTCAGCCTGGGCATCCAAGACCGGTAAAGGCAGCAGTGACGTGAAACACAAATAGATGATATGTACCGACCGATTGGGGGGCCGGTGAGGAAAGGGGCTTCATCATGTCGGGAGAAGGGGCGTAAAGTTGTGCGTCGGGGCAGCAGGCAGCCACAAGTGGGTCGGTGGCGTGAGTCAGCAGGATAGCAGCAGGGGGTGAGGTCGGGAGCCAAGGGGGCCAGGGGGTAAAAAACCTCTTCGAGGTCCAAAGAAAGTACCACGGGGCTCACGGGAAACGGCGGCAGTAGTCCACTCAGTCGGAGCTTTTGGCGGAAAACCGATATCGGCGGTGTGGCAGTTCTTTGAAGACACCGGAAGACCCGAATTGGGTATATGTAGAATCTGTGGGCAGAAAGTGAAGCTGGCCAGGGAGCAAAAGTTGGCACAACGCCCGCGTCAACACATCACGTCACCACCGGTGGCCTGGAGAAACGTGGCTAGATGTGGTGGCCATCCTGCAGCAGCAGCGCAGCAGAGGCCCAGGGGCACGCATGCTATTGCACCCACAAGGCTCCACCCCCTCTGCAAAGGGGAGGCTTTTCTCTTTACACATCTCCCGGTCCGTGCTCCTGCTCTCGCTATCAGGGGGCCCAGAATTTTTTCAGCGGGGCGTTTGCAAAGAGACAACAGTATCGACCAACCACCCCTAAGGTGCAGCAGCTGCCGGGGCTCCTGTCCAATTTGTTGGATTGCAGTCCCCTCCCTTTCCAAATGATGGACCTGACCTTCAGAGAACTAATGGCTTGTGCCGACCGAGATGGGGTTCCAAAGCCGTAATTTCTTTTCCAAAAAGGCAGTACCAGCCTTCATAAATATGTAGAACAGAAGGTGGGTCACCCTTTGGCTTATGGGTTTGTTCCAAGGTCCGGCAGCGGGACTCGGGAGCTGTAACTACGGCAGGAAGGTACATGTCCTTTACGGCCCCTGGGTAATTTTCTTCAGCCCGGGAACACCAAAAATTTGGGACAGGAGACGCCACTTTTTTTCCTCCACGTTGTCAACTGTGACCTGGCCAATGTCCGCCTCCTCCTCCTCCCCACCACCACCATCTCAGCCTCCCAAGTACTGCTCCATCATACCACATGTGTGGGGGCCAGGGTGTCACGGGTTTTAACCCCGGGTTTTGCCTCGGCGAACGAAGTCCACGGGGGAGGAACTGTTCCGCGCAGCAGCAAGAAATCGGGGTGTGGCTTTCTCTGCCCAATTTGAAAAAATGGGAACCATGGTGAGGGGACAATGGGGGAACATGGTGCCCCGCGCGCACCGGGGGAGGGGGCCCCTGCCCCTTGCATGGCGCAGGTTAAATCTAGGTAAAAAGGTTTCTGAAGTTTTCCCACCGATCTTCAGAACATTTAAAAAGGGCCGGGAAAACTGTGATGTACTTTACCCTTGGGTAAAAGCCAGGAAAACACCCCCCGAGTTGCAGGGCAGAACGGCCCCCCCCAACACACTCTGATAGCGATTTCCACCCGCGGGAAATTCCAGCGAGATGGGGGACCGACGTATGAACATAAAAACCCTTTAAATTTTTTGGGACCCAGGCAACAAAAAAGTCCCCCCCTTGTAATTTTGATGACCCAGGGGCAGCTCATGGTGACACCTGCGTTGTTGAGGCCATTGAGGGGCTTTATTTGTCGCGCCGGCAAAGGGATGAAAACGTCATTCCACTGCTTCAGCCCTGGAACAGATGTAAAAAATCTGTCGGGGAGGGGAGGGAACGGGGCGAAATTCGCCCCCCAAAAGACCCCCGGTGGGATAAAATTGGGGGAGGGGGGAGGACATTGGAGCAGAAGCATTGTCTGGTGAAATGAGTGGATTTTTACCAGGTGACAAGAGAGGGGGAGAGGAGCAGCTGGAGGGGGGTGGAGGGAGAGGGGAAAGACGAGGCGATGCCCCCCCAAGCCCAGGGCAGATAAAATGGAAATGGAGGAGGGACCCCCCTGGGGAGCCCACTTGTGCAGATGGCCCGCAGCAGCCTTTTTGCCTGGTAGTGACAGCCAAATAGTCAGCATCTGGCAGGGGATATTCTGCCTCCACCCTATTGGACCCTCCTCCCAGTCCAAAAGGGGGAGCCTTTTTCCCCAGCTATTGAGAGGGAAACAAATCAAATCAAAAGGGGAAAATCCCCCGTAATCATTTGGCCGCTGCTATGTGGGGAATCGCCCCTCCTCTGGGGGTCTGCCCGGGGGGTTCCCGCGCTACGTACTACTGCCCGGGGTGTGAGGGAAGGGTGGGGGGGTAGGGCAGTAAAAAAGCCTCCATCATAGAAAACCTAAGTCTGGGTCAAGATGGGGCAGTTTCCCCTTCACCCGCTAGTAGGAGGGCGCGCGCCCAGCCAGCAGGACCCGGAGAGTCCCTGAACCAAAGGTTGGGCCTACTTGGACAGCACTCTCCACCTAGTTGAAACATCCCTGGACTACTGGGACCAAAAAGGATGTGTGGGCCCCAACTTGCCGAGTTTGCATGGAGAAGCGTCCTGCCCCGGCCCCGTGTGTGGATCAGAGCGGGTGTTCATGCCGGGGGGGCCATCTTACCCCCCAAAGGGAACCCCCTTGTCCACGGGAAATGTGGAAAACCCGCCCTTTTTCAAGAGAATCAGGCGTGGGAAAGGCCCGGATTTCCACACACCCAAACCTAGGCGTCAGTTGGGTTCAAACTATTTAGCCCCTATTCTGATGCCCCACCCCCCCCTGGGTGCCCCACATCTGCTGCCCCGTTTCTCCATTGCTACCACCCTCTTTAACAGGGACGGTTTGCCACCCCCCCCTCAACCACTCCTGTCATTGTGCCCCTTATGACCTCATGCTGCTCTGCTGTTGCTGTTGCCGTGACATCCCCTGTGTATTTTGGCCTGTTGACCTCATGCTCTGCTGTGGCTGTTTCCATGTCCTCCACACTGTGTAAAACTTGAAAAGAAGGCGCCGCCCCCTTTGAAACGTTCTGACGAGTGTGCAGCCGGGAAAGTCAATTTTCCTCTGCTACTCCGAGGGGGGGGAATAGTCGTTCCGGCGCGTTAACATCGGATTTCCCAATTAAGTATACCATCGCTCATTTTTTTTTACGCATGTGAGTTTTTAAATGTTTGTCCTGGAATTTTGTGGATATATAAATAAAAAATATTGAACATAAAGAAGTCTGAACAAACTACTACTGTGAAAAATTATTCTGTGGCTTCTCCTTTTTTTGCCAACCCCCGAATGTCATTGTGCCATGCCTGATCTCATGCTGCTCTGTCGTGACCTCCAACCCCTGTGTGTTGTGCCCTGTGGGGTAATACTGTTTTGCCGCCTCCCCCAAGTCAAATTTTGCCACTGCCCGATTTTCATGCTGTGCTGTCGTGACCTCCACCGTATCATTGTGCCACTTGTGGCCTTAAAATGTTTTGCCGCCTCCAGAATGTCATTTGCCACGCCTGACCCTGCTGCTGCCGCCTGACATCCACCTGGGATTGTGCCACTCTTGGCCTAAAATGTTTTGCCCCCTCCAGAAAGTCATTGTGCCACTGCCTGACCCCAAACTGCTTTCCGCCGTCCCCCAAAATGTGTGATTGCGCCCCTTGTGGCCTATACTGTTTTGCCGCCCCAGAAATTTATTTGCCCCTGGGCCTGACCCCATGCGCTGCCGCCCCTGACTCCACGTGTGTGTTTTGCCAAAATTGTGGCCCAAAACTGTTTTTCCGCCTCCCGAATTTCATTGTGCCACTCCCATCTCATACTGCTTCCACCCTGACCTCCCCACTGTGTGATTGTGCCATCTGTGGGCCATACTTTTTGTCGCCTCCAGAAAGTCATTGGCCCCTGCCTGACCTATGCTGCTCCGCCGTGAAACCCCCAAACTTGGGGATTGTCCACTCTGTGGGCCCAATATTGTTTTGCCCCCTCCGAATGTTTGTGCCACTACGATCTCTGCTGCTGCTGTCGTGCCTCCACACTGTTCCCTTGTGCCACTCGTGGCCTAAAAACTTTTTTGCCACCTCCAGAATGTCATTGGCCATGCCTATCTCTGCTACTGCGTCGTACCCACCGATCATTGTGCCCTTGGGCCCCAATACTGTTTTGCCGCCCCCGAAAGTCTTGTGCCACTGTGATTCATTTCTGCCCGCCGTGCCCCCACAATGTGTGATTGCGCCCCCCTGTGGCCCCAATACTGTTTTTTCCGCCTGAATGCATTTTGCCACTGCCCGACCTCATGCGCTGCCGCCGTGACTGCCACGCTGTGTGATTGTGCCCCTCTGTGGCCCAATATGTTTTGCCCCCTCCAGAATTCATTGTGCCACTTGCCCGATCTCTACTGCTGCGCCGTGACCCCACCTGTTTTATTGTGCCCCCTTTGGCCTAAAAGGGTTTTGCCGCCTCCAGAAAAGTCATTGTGCCAGTGACCCTCTGCTGCTGCCCCCAGGACCTCCAAAATGTTTTTGTGCCACTCTGTGGCCAAAATTGTTTTGCGCCTCCCGAAAGTCATTGGCCCCCTACCTGATTTCCCGCTGCTGCTGTGTGACCCCCACACTGTATATTTTGCACTCTGTGGCCTAAAACTGTTTTGCCCCTCCAGAATGTCATGTGCCACTGCTGACTCATACTGCTGGGCCCCCGTGACCTCCGTCTCAGTCATTGTGCCACTGCCCCGACCTCATGCTGCTGTGGCTGCCGCCGTCACCCCCACACTTGTAAATAATTTGCAAACCTGAGCTCCAGCTTGTTTTTTCCAGCTTTCGCGGGCAGACTTTTCAGGTAATTCCCCCTTCATTTTTTTTGGTCAGTTTTTTTCCCCCTTAAATGCCCGGGAATTTATAGTGAAAGGGTTCTAAGACGGCGGGATCATCGCGTTTCATACTAAAAAAACAACTGTAAGGGACCCGCAGGGGCACCGAGAAACACAGACAGAGTGAGGCCCTGACCTGGTCCCAACCCCTTCCTGCCTTTTGGGGGTACCCGACTCCTTAAAAGGTCGGGGCCCCCAACCAGAAGATGAAGACTAAAAGGAATCGGGAAACAAGACACAGCAACAAAACAACCACAATAAGGGAAAATCAGGCAAACAAGGGTTGGCAGCAAGCGGGAGCGCAGTACAAAATCAGGAGGAAAGAATAGTCAGAAGCCAAGCGAGTCAGGTAACCAGAAAATCCCAAAAAAAGACAGGCAAGCAGAAAGTTAGGAAGACCCAAAATAACAGGGACAGGGGGCAGGTAAGGGAATCCTTAAATGGGGAAATGGGGAAACAGAGAGAGGTGGGGTAGGGGAAAAAAACAGAAAGCGGGTAGGGAAAAAAAGCGCAAACAAAGAGGAACACAATTTAAATAAAAAGGGTGCGGAGGATTCCGGCCACGGGGTTTGGCCCCTAACAAAAAAACACAGGAAGGAAAGGGCCCCAGTTCACATGGGAACCAAAATAAAAGATTATGTTTAAAAAACCCCGGTTTCCGTCGCAACGGCCCTGGCCGGGGAACCAGAAATCAAAGCTGGGGGTCTGTCGGGGATGATCTTTAAAAACAACATTGTAGAAGACCAAACCAAGCCCCTCTGCATTTTAAGCTGGCCAACTTCTCAGCACCCTGCAGGCTTGTGCAGCTGGAAATAGCTGCTTTTAATGCGATTCTGCCGAAGTAATTTCGGACCCAATTTATTTTTGTCGGAAAATTCGGCGAAGCACCCCTTGATTTTTGGAGAAAATTTGCCCATCTCTAATTGAAAACCCTTTTACTTGTCTGTAATGCTGTTTTGGAACAAAGAAAGGGGTTTGTATTAGCATTTCAGTATGTCCAAACATTCATTCTCAAGAAATCTTATTGTCACCAGAATTGTTTTGCAGCGGCTTATCCTCTTCATGCTGAGAATGCATGCACCATGCCGAGTCAAGAATGTGCATGAGAGGGTTTGCAGGAATATCTCTTGGCTAAATGTGAATCTTCTAAATACGAGGTTAAATTTCTTTTGTCTTCTTGTCCCATTACAAATTATCTATTACTTATCAACTGTCTGCTATAACGAAATAGGAGGGAAACACTACCTTCTAGG
This sequence comes from Phyllomedusa bahiana, assembly GCA_025379985.1. Taxonomy (NCBI): domain Eukaryota; kingdom Metazoa; phylum Chordata; class Amphibia; order Anura; family Hylidae; genus Phyllomedusa; species Phyllomedusa bahiana. Next base: position 76,153 of record JAODAL010006541.1, on the reverse strand, counting down.
ACACGTAAGCCAAATAGCTATAATATACTGTATATATAGTCTTCTTTTTCTTTCTGGACTAATTTTGCCTAAATCTTAGTCCTAGCAATTAAAATGCAAAGGCCAAAATTACACAGATGATAACTTCAATCACAGATAGAGCCAGAGGAAATTCAAACTTTTTTTTCCCCCCTTTAAATTTTTAAACGATAGATGTTCCCAAAAAATGCTTTAGGTGCCCTTTAATAGTTGTATACAACATAGAGGTGAACATCAGCCCTTTTTGATTTTCTTTTTAAACTGTAGCACTTCTATGTGGTTTTTTCACAAGGATATCATAGCACATTCACAATATTGTTTTCAATTATTTTAAATGCCATTTTAAAGAGAAAATATTTACTCCCAAAATATAAATATATGCAATTACAAATGAACCCCTTACAATTTCATTATTCTATCACTTAATCATGTGGAAATGTGGAAATTTCATTAAAACACAACACATGGTAAGATTCCCGAGAGCTTTAAACCAATGGAAAATGATCTAATCCACCATGACTCCATTTAAAAACGTATTAGTATTGTACCACAAGACCACAGCAAAGAATCTTGCTGTATGTTGGCTGTAATGTAATGCTGAGAATATTTTTTGTAACCTAAAAAGACAAATTGCCCTTCTCTGTTTCTGGAGCTGTGCAGTCAAAGTTAAACATATTGGTAATATGAGGCTAGTCTTACATTCAGGCACATTTTTTGTAGACATAACATGCACAATCAGTACACGTTTAGATTTTTTGTTTGCTTAGTCGCCCACCATTTTTCCAGTCGCGCCTATTTCAATGCAGATAGACAAAGCTCATACATATTTATAGGAGTAATCTATCTTATACTGCAAACAACAGCGCCTTGTACCAGAAGAAATAGAGCCGAGGAAAGTGCTACAACTCATGTTATTTTTTTCACATTTTTTCATTGAAAAGCAAAGCTGTGGTCAAATTGAATTACATTTTTCTCACACATTATACGATGTTAACCACATTCTGCAAATTCTCCAATAAAAATGTGAAAAAAAGAAAATATTCTAATGTACCTACACTATTAAATACTATATTGTTTTTACTTAATTGTACATAATTGTTAATAGGTAAAAAGAGTATAAACGGTATAAAGAGAGAGAGAGAAAGAGAGTTTTTTTCAAAGGTTTCTACAGGTTTTCGGATGATCTATCACTTGTCATTTTATACAGTCCAGTGGTATAAATACTGGAAAAAACTAGTAAAAAGCTTATTCCGGTTCTACATTTTGTGGTCTATTGCACCAATTATCAGGCATTTAGCGTCAGGTGTATTACTGTACCACATTGTTATTAATGTGTAACTAGCCCTTTACTTTACCTTTATTGCTCAGTCACATATGTGTTATTTTTGTTCTATTATTGCTATAAACCTGTTATGGGTTTATGTGTGATCTCCTTTGTAAAAATCGTTGGTGTCTTTTAATATATCCAGGCTCTAACACTCCTTTCTATGTATGCTCATCTCCAAGATGGCCAACAGCTACTCTTATTACTCTATGGCATATGCGTCAGTCGGAGATGCAGACTGAAGCTTGAACTCTTTGAACACAGTAGCTGCTGGCAGTCATTGGCTTAGGGTATCATAGCAACAATGCTAGCAGGCACACAGCCTCACAGGGTATGGTGGCGCCAATCTGAATATGTTTTGTATTTGATTTTCTGGTGTTGATTAGTCTCACAGGTAGAAATGTATACCCACCCCCTCTTCAATGTACTACATAGTACTACACATTCTTAGATCTAATGCAGCCTCAATTTCTTAATTTGTATTTTGGCCACATCATGTGCACTATTTAAATTTTGTTTATTTTGAGAACACACCTAACATGTTTGTAAATATTGTATTATATTTTTTCATGGGACAACACTTTGATACAATGTAAAGTAATCAGTGTACAGCTTGTATAACAATTTAAATTTGGTGTGCCCTCAAATTAACACAACAAACAGGGTGACTCATTGTTTCTGAGAAATTCTTTATCTAAAAAGATAGAGGCATTACTAGACAAAGTCTTGAGAAGTTTTGTCTTTGTATCATCCTCTTATATCCGTGATAAAAAATAATTTTTTATGCAAGATACAAGCTATTGATTTACCCAAGGATGCTATTTTGGCTTCCTTTGATGTTGTAAGCCTCTATAACTCCGTTAATCATGATATTGGTATGCTTGCTGTTCAGCAAGTTTTGTGACTAGCTGCTTTTTCAGATGCTGGCAAGGAGTTTCTACTTTCTTTGTTGTCTTTAGTGCTCATCTATAATTATTTTCAGTTTGCTCATGTTTTTTATTTACAACTCAGAGGGACTGTGATGGGCACAAATGTTGTGCCTTCTTACGTGAAAATTTTTATGTCCATCTTTGAGGAGGATCATATCTATTTATCTCTCCACTTCAATAAGTTTTTGAGTTGGTGGAGATACATAGATTACTATTTTTTTTATCTAGACTGGTACTATGACCGAATTATTAGAAGTTTTTTAAATAATATTAATTATAGTACATTTACTTTATCCTGTTCTCATGATTGTATAACTTATTGGACACTAAGGTGATTGTTTCCAATGATAGATTACATACGGATTTTTTCATTACATCTGTAATATTGTCTCACAGACAAATACAGGTTAATAAACTGGGATTTAGACAAATAACTCACAGAAAGAAATCTATCCCCAAAAAAATATAATTAAAACTTCTAACTTTATTGATATGCATTAAAACATAAACCTCATTTATAGGAAAAGATACTGGCTCACAAACCAAAGTCCCCACTAAAAATATAGGGCGACATGTATGAACGGGCTTGTCGCCTGTTTTTTGGCGTAACCTGCGCCTCCCCAGCCCGAATCCGCTGTCGGACGCAGGGATGCAGCGTTAGGCGCAGCGTTCACCACTTTCAGCTGCGCCCCGCATGAAGGGGCGTGCAATGGGCGCGGTGTGGGCGCAGTGTGGGCGTTCCGGGGCGGGGCGGGACGCGGCGCGATCGAAAACTCCGAGGCATGTACGATCGCGAGTCGGCAAAGTGCGGCGCATTGCAGCGCTCGGCAGCTCCGACAGGCAGACCTAGTTGATTCTGGTCTAAATGATCCGGCGGAGGCGAAGTGAAGCGAGAACGGAACATGAGAGGAAGCATAGAAGATCGCAAAAGAAATCTCGGCGCTCAGCTCCGTGCGGCATGGAGTATGATTCCAAAAAATCGCCTTTATAAAGGCGTAAAACATTATCAGAAAAAGAGTTCAAACCTTAAAAATTAAAAATACATAAATAAAATCACTTTCCAAAAATCTAGGACGGCGCAATATCAAGAATTAGGATATTTGAAATTGCCGGGAAATACAGTAATTCAAATTCTGAAAGCTATTCTCATTGGTCGGCATAAACCAGCCAATCAGAATAGGAACGACAGTGAACCATTAACACCTATGGAGAACTATTGACCAATCAAAATCAAAGGCGGGGCAGTTCAAAATACAGTAAAAATACAGAAAAGAGCTGATTGGCTGAGCTAGCGGGGGCTTGGCTATCCCAGCCAATCAGAGCGCGAGCTACTTCTCCCATTGTAGTCTATGGAGAGACCGGCGCAATGCAATCTCGGCGCTCAGCGCCGTGCGGCATGGAGTATGAATAAAAAAAACATTTTTATTAAGTGTAAAACATTATCAGATAAAGCGCTGAAACCTTCTCTCAAAATAAATTAGTTAAATCCCTAGCAACGCGTTTGTCGCCGAGACCGGCACTACATAAGGAATTGCAATTTAGAGAATTGCCGGGAAATACAGTAATTCAAATTGTTTAAGCTCTTCTGATTGGTCGGCATAAACCAGCCAATCAGAACAGGAGTGACAGTGGCTCATTATAACCTATGGAAGAGTATTGATCAATCATAATAGGAGCGACAGGGACCCATTCTAACCTATGGAGAAATCTTGACCAATCATATTCAAAGGTGGGACAGTTCAAAATACAGTAAAAAGGCAGAAAAGAGCTGATTGGTTGAGCAAGCGGGGGCTCGTCCAGCTTAGCCAATCAGAGCGCGAGCTACTTTCTCATATAGTTCTATGGGAAAAGAAATGCAGAGTGAGCTCTGTTTGTGATTGGCTAATTTAAAAGAGGCGCGGTTATTTGGACCAATGGGAGAGCGAGCGACGCTCTTATGGGTTTCTAATGCAATTTGTAATAAAACTGTACATGGGCGAAATCAAATGATAAGACTACAGAAGTTGTCCAGATGTGTATATAAAATGAACAATAATATTGGGGATACGAAAAAAAAAAATTAATTCAATAAAATCAGGTTTATTTCTTTATTTTCGTTACACCCATACTATTGATCCTTGGCTAACGAAAATAAAGAAATAAACATGAATTTATTGAATTAATATATTTTTTTCTTTACCCCAATATTATTGTTCATTTTATATACACATCGGTCCAACTTCTGTAGTCTTATCATTTGATTTCGCCCATGTACAGTTTTATTCCAAATTGCATTAGAAAACCCATAATAGCGTCGCTCGCTCTCCCATCGGTCCAAATAACCACGCCTCTTTTAAATTAGCCAATCACAAACAGAGCTCGCTCTGCATTTCTTTTCCTATAGAACTCTATGAGCAGAGCTGTTCAATTTCTCTGAAGCAGAAAAAGCTAACATACTGCAACAAGCTGAAAGTACAGGATTGAAATGGGAGCAACCTAAGAATGAAGCAGCTGATTGCCTGAATAAATTAGATGGCTTGAGAAGAAAGGAGCTGAATCTAAGATTGGCAGCTCCGTTGTGCGGCTCTGACTCTATGCTTGGCGTTTCCCAGCTATCCCATTGTGGATCCTACGGACTGATGTGATGTTCCATCCGTGACGCTACTATAAGTATACCATTGCCCTTTCTTTCTACTTTGTATCTACATTTTAAAGTGTTACATTTTGTCTTAAAGTGGGACTTATGTGATGTTTAATAAACAATAAGAAGAAAATAATTTAAAGTGTTTTTGCCATAACTGCATTGGACATATGAAACGAACAGTGGAGGCTGTTCATTATATGGCACTGGGCTACAAAGGTGGTATACAAAAAGAGTTGATTAATGACTAAAAACTTTTTATTTATCCTGGGACTGGAGAATTATTTAAAATTAAATTTCATCTAACCTGTTTGTCTGACTGGGTAGTTTTTATTTTGTGGTGCCTATGTAAATTAATATATGTTGTTGAGACCACTTGTGACCTTAAAACTAGGTTAAATAACCAAATGTATACAATCTGAAAAATGAGGTTGGATTTACCTGTTTCCAAACATTTTTCTGAAGCTGGCCATAATGAATGTGATTTAAGATAGATGACAGTTGATTATATTTCTCCTCACATATACCATGGAGACCGCAGTATTCTCTTAAAGAAAAAAGAGCTGAGATGGATCTTTAAAACATGCACTTTAAAGCCACAGGGATTGAACGTTGACTATAAAGTATCTGCTTGTATGTTTAGATGAAGCTTGCCCTTAGTTGTTTAACTGCTTTCTACAGTTGTAACAGAGTAAACCATAGTGACCATGATATCATGGCTTTTCATGTTATCTGCTCTTATCTGTAAAAACACATACAAAAAATGGGACATTACTTACTCAAAAAACACTGTAATTTTTTAGGCCATATTCACAGCTCAATGGCTGGACTAGACTGGACCCAGTAGCAGGCAACTCTGGCCAATATACTACCTGGGAAAAATTAGCAGGTGCAGCTAATTACTGACTAGCAGCTCACACACCCCACTGCTAGATGATAGAAAACGGCATGCATGAAAAAATGCATTATACTGTGGCTTTTCATTATGCTGGTGTGAACAGGTAAATTAAATTAAAATTAAATTAGTGTGCAGTTTTCTGTCATCTAATTGTTCCCCAAGCAGTAGGATATGTGAGCTGCTGCTCAGCAATTAGCTGCACCTATTAATTTTTCCCAGGTAGTATATAGGCTGGAGCTGCCTGCTACTGGGTTCAGTCTAGTCTAGCCATTGAGCTGTGAGTATGGCCCAAAAATTGCAGTGTTTTTGAGTAATTAATGTCCTATTTTTTCTATGTGTTTTTTTTGTAAATTGTTAGTGTAGGGACTCACAAGACATGACTACCATTGACGCTGGATGTGAGCTTGGGTATTGGGGCCCCTGTACCAACTAAACCCTCATATTTAAAATTGTTCCCGTCTGTCAGATTTTTGATCTGACCAACAGTGCTGGGGAGCAGCGGGTGTCTATGTTTTGTGTTGGACAAACAGAAAGTGCTGGGCAGTTCGCCTAATCTAATAGTATGGGTGCCACTAATAGGTTGTAAGCCAGCATGGTGTACCACATGTATCTGTATTTATGGCACCCTTCTGTATCGCCTTATTTATATGCAATTGTAGGACCAGAAACCACCCCCTTCATGTATTGAGAGTATGTGAGTGGTTATTTTATTGGTATTTTTCCATTTGTGCAATCTACCTATGCATTATACTGTGGCCATGCTGGTGTGAACAGGTATTAAGTTAATGTGCAGTTTTCTATCATCTAATTGTTTCCCTAGCAGTGGAGTATGTGAGCTGTTGCTCAGCAATTAGCTGCACCTGTTAATTTTCCCAGGTAGCATATAGACTGAAGCTGCCTGATACTGTGTTCAGTCTAGTCCAGTCATTGATATGTGAATATGGGCCAAAAATGCAGTGTTATCTGCTCTTATCTGTAAACAAAGGCTATTGAAAAGCATTGAAAAAGTTGAGATAACATTCTGTGCCATGATATTATGGTGCAATATCTGTTCTGTTTAGTTCTGCTCCATCTGTACTTTTACTCCTAAGCAAGAATTCTTTTTTATGTCTCTTGATTAAATATGTTTTTCATTTTTCAGATCATGTCACAAAGGATTTTATCTGGGACAAGGCCTGCATCCAATTTAATTTATTAATTATTTAGAAGATAATTTCTTGTATATAGAGATCCCATCATACTACACATGTCTGTCTTTAAGTTGCCTGTGACTTTATTATTACTACTACTTCTATATGAATCATCATTTAAGGTGTGGAGTTACCAATGGGACTAGGTTGATGTTGCATGGTCATGGTGATATGTGTGTTAATTGTTATTTATTATCAATGAACTTTTATACCATCTTATTAAGTACCAGGCATCAGCCCGCTTAATACTGTACATATTTGGCCTGGTGTTTCATTTTCAAATATGGCTACCGTTAATTCCATTTTTTAATATTTGATATGCACATATTATGTCTAACACACAGGGGAATTCATCTTTATGAACGCCGCAAGTTGCTTTCGTCTGATTGCCCGAGCACCTTGGAAGTTTCTGGGCATGCGCTTTGGAGTTCGGCTGGCTGTAGATGGCATTTTGAATCTTTCCTCCTTTGCTGGATAATGAACAATGCAAACGTCCTGCCATGTGTAGTTTATGGTATAGTGCACTTATTACTTTTTCTACACAGCTGGCTATTACTTTTTTTTTATATTAGGTAAGCAGCAGTAGTTTCTGCCCCCTTTATTACATATTTACATTCTTATTGTTGTTACTATTGATTGATAATGTTATTTTTTGTATAATGTTGTCTCTTACATTGATAAATTTCTGCACTTTATATACACTCACCGGCCACTTTATTATGTACACCTGTCCAACTGCTCGTTAACACTTAATTTCTAATCAGCCAATCACATGGCGGCAACTCAGTGCATTTAGGCATGTAGACATGATCAAGACAATCTCCTGCAGTTCAAACCAAGCAACAGTATGGGGAAGACAGGTGATTTGAGTGCCTTTGAATGTGGCATGGGTGTTGGTGCCAGAAGGGCTGGTCTGAGTATTTCAGAAACTGCTGATCTCTGGCATTTTCACGCACAACCATCTCTAGGGTTTACAGAGAATGGTCCGAAAAAAGAAAAAACATCCAGTGAGCGGCAGTCCTGTGGGCGGAAATGCCTTGTTGATGCAGAGGTCAAAGGAGAATGGGCAGACTGGTTCGAGCTGATAGAAAGGCAACAGTGACTCAAATAGCCCACCCGTTACAACCAAGGTAGGCAGAAGAGCATCTCTGAACGCACAGTACGGCGAACTTTGAGGCAGATGGGCTACAGCAGCAGAAGACCACACCGGGTGCCACTCCTTTCAGCTAAGAACAGGAAACTGAGGCTCCAATTTGCCCAAGCTCATCGAAATTGGACAGTTGAAGATTGGAAAAACGTTGCCTGGTCTGATGAGTCTCGATTACTGCTGCGACATTCGGATGGTAGGGTCAGAATTTGGCGTCAACAACATGAAAGCATGGATCCATCCTGCCTTGTATCAACGGTTCATGGCTGGTGGTGGTGGTGTCATGGTGTGGGGAATATTTTCTTGGCACTCTTTGGGCCCCTTGGTACCAATTGAGCATCGTTGCAACACCTTGTGGAATCTATGCCACGAAGAATTGAGGCAGTTCTGAAGGCAAAAGGGGGTCCAACCCGTTACTAGCATGGTGTACCTAATAAAGTGGCCGGTGAATGTATGTCACTGCTTATTATTAGAGATGGGCGAATTGATTCTAACGAAGTGGAATTCGTTTAGAATTTCAGGAAAACTTTGGTTCTGAACGAAGTCGAAGTTTGGGGTACTTCGCGTGAACGAAGTGTGCTTTTGATTGATAAAATGGCTGCGAGCACATGGCGTTACATGGGGCAAAGAACTCTGGGAGGAAGAAGGGCATAGCCTGCATGACATGTGCAGAGGTGAAGCCAATCAGAGATCGGCGGGATTCTGTGACGTCACCGCACTATATAAGTCCGGGCGCGACGCTGGGAGCTCATACCGCTCTCACTGTACTGATTAGGAAAGGTGCTGCCATGGCTGCTAATGATATCTCTTACTAAAGAACAATTTTTTATACAGCGATTTTTAGGGGGTATCACATCTTGTCTTAGAGACTGCTTCTCTTAACGTTCTAATTCTTACTTTGTGGGGTATTGGAACTGAAGAACAATGTGCGTCCAGTGCAGCTGCATATACATTTTAATGCTATCTGCTCACAGCACATTGAATATCCAAGGCTTATCTAAGCCTGTTCCTGTTGTATTCATTTAAGGAAACGTTTTTACAATCCAAATACCACTTCATTTTTGGTTGTTTAATTATTTTGCGCAATTTACATCCAGGGGTTAATTAAGCATTGTTCTGCTGTTGTGGTGACTAAAAGAAACCGTCTTTTTCAAAGCCAAAAAAGACATTTTTCCTGTAGCATAATTCATAACCGAAGGTTAATTAAGCCTGTTTGTGCTTTTACATTCAGTAAAATACACAGTGTTTTTAAACGACACAAGTAAATTTTTCCTGGCCAATTGTGGAGCGCAATTTATATCCAAGGGTTAACCAAGCTTGTTACTGGGTTCATTTGGAGCCAAATACAGGGTGTGTATTTATCATAGACAAATATCTTCATCAAACAGTGTCTGTACATTTTAGAACAAACAGTATGTCAGACAGAGAGGTGGCAGGCTCTTCACCTGCGAGTGGCAGTGGCACAAACATTCCTGGAGCAGGCCCAGGTCGCAGCACAGCAAGGGGACGTCGCAGCAGGGGTCACTCAGTGAGGCCACAACTGCCGCTGTCATCTAGCGGCCGCGTGCTGACCAGCAACCCAATGGTTCTTGATTGGTTGACCAGGTCATCCACTTCCTCCCAGAAGAAATCTGACAACCCCAGCCAAGAGTCGGTGGGAACGTCAGACACAACCCTTAGTTGGCATGGCCCGGGAGCGGGTCAGCGGCCCTCACCTGTCCTCAACCCGCCTCTGTCCCATCCGGTTCCCTCAGCCAGAGATCTACTATGTGGTCTGGGCTCAGCGCCACTATATAGCGAGGATGAACAATTTGAGGAGGACAGTCAGCAGCTACTTGGCAGTGAAGAAATGGGGCCAATATCCCCTGCTTCTTGCAGTAGGCGGAAAAGTATAGATGTGGAGAGTGGCATGGGAGGTCATGTTGTGAGGGGTCAGCCTCTGCAAACCAAGACCGGTGATGAGGACAGCAGTGACGATGAAACCAAAATAGATGATGATGTAGCCGACCGCACTTGGGAGCCGGGTGGAGCAATGACTTCATCATCGTCAGGAGAAGAGGGCGTCAGCTTGCGCGTCAGGCAGCGGCGCAGCCAGCAAGTGGGTTGTGTGGCCGTGAGTCAGCAGGATAGCAGCAGTGTGAGGTCGGGAGCCAAGCAGCCACGGGGTAAAAAACCCGCTTCGCAGGTCCAAAAAAGTAGCGGCACAGGGGCTCAGCGAGGCAGCGGCGGTAGTAGTCACGCAGCGAGGAGCGTTGGCGGTAAAATCAGATACTCGGCGGTGTGGCAGTTCTTTGCTAAGACACCGGAGGAACCGAATATAGGTATATGTAGAATCTGTAGGCAGAAAGTTAAGCGTGGCCAGGGAGCTGACGTGTGCACCACGGCCCTGCGTCAACACATGCAGCGTCACCATCCGGTGGCCTGGGAGAAATGTGGCTCAGATGTGGTGGTCCATCCTGCCGCTGCAGCAACAGCAGCAGCAGCGCCCAGTGGCACGCATGCCATTGCAGCCAGTCAAGGCTCCACCACCGCTGCAGAAGGGAGCTGTGTCACTGTGACATCATCTCCCGGTCCAGATGCTCCTGCTCATCGCTACTCGTGGCGCCAGCAGTCATTCAGCGAGGCGATTGCAAAGAGACATCAGTATGCGTCCAACCATTCCAAGGTGCAGAAGCTGACCGTGCTCCTGTCCAAGTTGTTGGTACTGCAGTCCCTCCCTTTCCAAATGGTGGACTCTGCACCGTTCTGAGAACTAATGGCTTGTGCTGAGCTGAGATGGAGAGTTCCAAGCTGTAATTTCTTTTCCAAAAAGGCAGTACCAGCACTTCATAAATATGTAGAACAGAAGGTGGGCCAGTCCTTGAGCTTATCGGTTTGTTCCAAGGTGCACGGCAGCGCGGATGTCTGGAGCTGTAACTATGGTCAGGGCCAGTACATGTCCTTTACGGCCCACTGGGTGAATGTGCTTCCTGCCCAGGCACACCAACAACTTGGACAGGAGACGCTGCTTTCTCCACCACGTTGTCAAACTGCGGCTTCTGCGCCAATGTCCGCCTCCTCCTCCTCCACCACCACCACCACCATCTCAGCCTCCACAAGTACTGCTCCATCATACCACATGAGTAGAGCACAGTGGTGTCACGCAGTTCTACACCTGGCTTGCCTCGGCGAACAAAGTCACACAGGGGAGGAACTGCTCCGCGTCATGCAGCAAGAAACCGATGTGTGTTTTTCTCCGCACCAACTGCAAATCGTAACCATAGTGATGGACAATGGGAGTAACATGGTGTCCGCGCTGCACCGGGAAGGGATGGTCCATGCGCCCTGCATAGCGCATGACTTCAATCTGGTTGTGCATAGGTTCCTGAATTCTTCCACCGATCTTCAGAAGATTCTGAAAATTGCTAGGAAACTGTGCATGCACTTCATCCATTCCTACAAAGCAGCGGCAGAACGGCCTCCCCCAACACACTCTGATATGCAATGTTTCCACCCGTTGGAATTCCAGCCTGCACATGTTGGACCGACTGCCATTAACGATTTTTTGATGATCCAGGCGGACAGGAGTACTCCCCTGTGTAACTTTGATGTCAACCAGTGGCAGCTCATGCGTGACACCTGCCGTTTGTTGAGGTCATTCGAGGAGGCCACGTTATATGTCAGTCACCATCCGGTAGAGTTATGACTTCTGACTCTCCCCCCTATTGGACCCTCGCTACCAGTCCAAAATGGGAGCCTTTTTCTCAGCTGCTGAGAGGGAGGACAAACTCAAATACTATAGGGAAATCCTCCGTAGTCAGTTGGCCGCTGCCTATGTGCGGCATCGTTCCTCCTCTTACAGGTCTGACCGGGGGGTTCTTCAGTGCTCACGTACTACTGCCGCGGCTGCTGGGGGAAGGTGGGGGGGTAGGAGCAGTAGCAGCTCCATCAGCAGCAACCTAAGTCTGGAGTCACTGATGAGCAGCTTCCTTCACCCGCCTAGTGAGGAGGGCAGTCGCCAGCAGCAGCAGGACCTGGAGCAGACCCTGAACCAACAGGTGGTGGCCTACTTGGACAGCACTCTGCCACCCCAGTTAGACGATCCGCTGGACTACTGGGCAGCCAAACTGGATGTGTGGCCGCAACTTTCCAAGTTTGCAGTGGAGAAGCTGTCCTGCCCGGCCAGTAGTGTGGCATCAGAGCGGGTTTTCAGTGCGGCGGGGGCCACCGTTACCCCAAGGAGAACCCGCTTGTCCACGGGAAATGGGGAACGACTGACCTTTGTCAAGATGTATCAGGCGTGGATCGGCCAGGTTTTCCACACACCAATGCCTTAGGCGTCAGGCTACATCAGCCATGACGCCTCACTCAAACTGTGAGAAATGAGTCTGGGTTCAAACTACATGCCTCAGTCACTATTCTGATGCCACCCCGCCTGATGCCACACATCTGCTGCCAGTTTCTCCATCAGCATACCACCATCTTTACCAGGGACTGGTATTGCCACCCACCTCCACACTCTGTCATTGTGCCACTCTCTGACCTCATGCTGCTGCTGCCGTCACCTCCACGCTCTGTCATTGTGCCACTCTATGACCTCATGCTGCTGCTGCTGTTGCTGGTGCCGTGACATCCACACTGTGTCATTGTGCCACTCTGTGGCCTACTCCTGTTTTTGCCACCTCCAGAATGTCATTGTGCCACTGTCTGACCTCATGCTGCTGCTGTGGCTGCTGCCGTAACCTACACACTGTGTCATTGTGCCACTGTCTGACCTTATGCTGCTGCTGCCGTGACCTCCACACTGTGTCATTGTGCCACTCTGTGGCCTACTCCTGTTTTTGCCACCTCCAGAATGTCATTGTGCCACTGTCTGACCTCATGCTGCTACCACAGTCACCTCCACTCTGTCATTGTGCCACTCTGTGGCATACTCCTGTTGTTGCCACCTCCATAATGTCATTGTGCCACTGTCTGACCTCATGCTGCTGCTGCCATGACCTCCACACTCTGTCATTGTGCCACTCTGTGGCATACTCCTGTTTTTGCCACCTCCATAATTTCATTGTGCCACTGTCTGACCTCATGCTGCTGCTGCCATGACCTCCACACTCTGTCATTGTGCCACTCTGTGGCCTACTCCTGTTTTTGCCACCTCCAGAATGTCATTGTGCCACTCTCTGACCTCATGCTGCTGTGGCTGCCGCCGTCACCTCCACACTCTGTCACTAATGTTGCCACCTAAGCTCTCAGCTTGTTTTTTTCCAGCTTTCGCTGGCATGACTTTATCAGGCTACATTCCCGCTTCAGTTTTTTGGTCAGTTTTGCCCTCTTAAGTGCCCAGGGAATTTTATAATTAAGCGATTCTAAGAGCGGCGGCAGTCATATGCGTGTCATACTAAAACACAACATTGTATGAAGACCAAACCAAGCTCCCTCTGCATATTTAAGCATGGCACTACGTTCTACAGCACCCTGCAGGCTCTGTGCAGCCTGGAAATAGCTGCTTTTTAACGTGATTCATCCCGAAGTAATTCGGACCGAAATGAATTTTGTCGGGAAATTCGGCGAAGTGACCGAATTGAATTTTTGAGAAATTCGCCCATCTCTACTTATTATATCACTTATGATTGTATTTGTGATTTTTAACAATGACTGTAATTGGATTTATATGAGTGGCTCTATTTAGAACCTTTATTGCACTATTCGAAACAGACCAGTTCTAAATAGCTTTAAGGCAGTGTAGAATGCGCCAGAATGTATGAACCTGTTCTTCTGCAGGTCAACATTCAGGCGCATTGTAGTGCCAATACGACAAGTCTGGCTCAGACAGACCACCTTTAACATGGTATGGCTATTCTATCTGTTCTGCACCTAGATTTGGCATTAAGGAATCACAAATGTGTCTACTTCTATGAATGTGGTGTGACACACCCCAGAGCTCTCCCAAATCCCAAAGTTTGGGATGTGCCTGTTCATACATTCTTTTTGACTTAATGTACACCAGAAAACAGTCGCAGCTTCGTTCATACATGTTGCCCATAGTTTTCTTCAAAATCTAACCTGGATGATTGCTGCAACTTTCTTTTATTGCTATTAACTCATCACACAGCCATCGATGTCTAAACCACTGGCAACAAAAGTGAGTACTCCTCTAAGTGAAAATGGCAAATTGTGCCCAATTTGCCATTTTTTCTCCACAGTATTAATAGAAATTATAATATAAATGTATGGAGTATGGAACTAATGAATATAAATTGTAAGAAGCCATGTTCCTCTACATGTAATAGCTCTTGGAGAGACAACCTCCTTAGATCCTTAGATCCAGTAGTCTGATGAAACATTATGTAGAACAGGATTTGTTTTTAGATTTTTACACAGTCCAACAGTGAAAGAAACTCTTAATATTAAGGCACATTTAGATACACTTAAGGGCTTCTGCACTTCTATGGCAGCTCTTTTATATCTTTGTATGAAAAAGAGCAGTGTGTGGCCATGTGCATGACCCTACACATTTTCAAATTGTCAACCAATGACCTCAGTATCTAGTCGTTAATCTAAATATATATTTGTATGTAAAGCACTAGGTGGCTGTTTAAAAATCCAATATTTATTTTTTCCAAAAAATATCATCAGAGCCACCAAAATATTTACCCAAAACTATTTTTATAGAATCACAGTAGGAAACATAAGAACAAAATAACAGACATGGCTTATATTAGTTTTATACATCAAAGTGTATACAATTACACGTAATTGGTAGAAAACTTGTGGAAACCTCTGAAAAGAAAGCTTTAAATATGAAATATATAAACACACACAAACATATATATATATTATATATATTTATATATATACAATATATATATATATATATATATATACACCATATATATATATATATATATATATATATATATATATATATATATATATATATATATATATATATATTGTTGAAACCAGAAGTTTACATACACTATACAAAAAGACACATATGCATGTTTTCCTCACTGTCTCACATGAAATCAGAATAAACGTTATCTGAGTTAATTAGGGACACCACTGTGAATGTATTTTAAAGCACAACAGAAACACACTGCTTCTGTGTGTAACTTCATGGGAAGGTCCAAAGAAATCAGCAAATATATCAGGAAGAGGGTTGTGGGCTTGCACCAGTCTGGATCATCCTTGAGTGCAATTTCCAGATACCTGAAGGTGCCTTGTTCATCTTTACAAACAAACAAGATGGGAATGTCCAACCATCATACTGCTCAAGAAGGAGACAGGTTCTGTGTCTCAGAGATGAATGTGTGGTGGTCCGACATGTGCATATCAACCCAAGAACAAAAGCAAAATACCTTGTGAAGATGCTGGCAGAAGCTGATAGGATTGTCTCATTATCGACAGTGAAACGAGAACTGTATCAACATGGGCTGAAAGACCTCTCTGCTAGGAAGAACCATTACTCCAAAAGAAACATATAAAAGCCAGATTAATGTTTGCAAATCCACTCAGGAAAAACAACCTATATTTTTGGAGACATGTCCTGTGGTCTGACAAAACTAAAATGGAACTGTTTGGCCATCATGACAATCATTACATTTGGAGGAAAAGGGGAGAACACCATCCCAGCTGTGAAACACGTGGGTGGCAGCATCATGTTGTGGGGTTTTGCTGCAGGAGGGACTAATGCACGTCACAAACTAAATGGCATCATGAGGAAAGAAGGTTATGTGGCAATACTGAAGCAACATGTCAAGACATCAGCCAGGAAGTTAAAGTTTGGGCCGAAATGAGTCTTCCAAATGAATAATGACTCGAAGCATACTGCCAAACTGGTTACAAAGTGGCTGAAGGATAACCGAGTCAATGTTTTGGAGTGTCCATCACAAAGTCCTGATCTCAATCCTATTTAAAATTTATGGGCAAAGCTGAAAAGGCAGGTGCGAGCAAGGTGAACTACAAACATGGCTCAGTTACAGCAGTTCCTTCAGGAGGAATGGGCAAAAATTCCTAACAACTATTGTGAGAAGCTTGTGGAAGGATATTCAAAATGTTTGACCCAAGTCATACAGTTGCTACCAAATGCTACCAAATACTAATGAACAGGGTCGGGACAAGGCATTTTGGTGCCCTAGGCGAGTACAGCCAATGGTGCCCCCCGCCCTCACTCCCCAAAAAATGCCCCCTCCCCCTCCCCCACACACTAATTCCTCTCCCCCCACACTAATTCCTCTCAACCCTGAGCCAGGTTCTGTCACTAATTTTCTGCACATTCCACATAGCTCCAGTCCATCTCCTCAGCAGTCGCTGCACAATGAAAATCAGCCCTGACAAATTTGCTTTTTTAAAATCGCTCCCCTCCATATGACAGTGTAATACCCCTAAATAACAGTCGCCAAATAATCCACCTATACATGGAGCAAATCTACCAGATGAAGGATTGTTACTAAAAAACAATCCTACAAAACCAAGACCCAAAACTATTACTACTTAAGGATCAAATAATCCTGCCAGACCCTGACCGAACGCGACCACCACATGTGACCATCAGTTGTACACAGCCTCTGATTACATATACTACCGCCATACAGTGACCAGATAGTGGTAGAAACTAGTTGTATGTAAACGCTCTGCAGAAATATAAGTGATTACACTGCAGTTACATTTAGTGACTCACTGGAGATATCATTTCTGATCAGCGTCGTTCACTTTCCCTTTTCTTCTCCATCCGGTTCACACCTTCATGCTGATTGCTCCCGACCAATACTCGTCCCTGCAGATTTGGACACAAATATCTTAGAATCCTCACATTTCCAGTAACTCCTTAATTATAGGTATATAAGTCCCCTCAGTTAGACAGGTATATAGATATGCCCTCTCAGTCAGGCAGGTATATGTATATTGTCCCCTTAGACAGGTAGGTATAAAAATATAGGGGCACTCAGGCAGGTATATAGATATATGGTCACTCTCAGGCAGGTTTATAGATATAAGGTCACTCTCAGGCAGGTATATAGACATAGGGTCACTCTCAGGCAGGTATATAGATATAGGGGCACTCAGGCAGGTATATATATATAGGGTCACTCTCAGGCAGGTATATTGATATAGGGTCACTCAGGCAGGTATATAGGGGCACTCAGGCAGGTTATATAGCTAGAGGGGCTCAGGCAGGTATATAGGGGCACACAGGCAGGTATATAGCTATAGAGGCTCAGGCAGGTATATAGCTAGGGGCCACAGGCAAGCATATGGGGGCACAGGCAGGCGTATAGGGGCTCAGGAAGGCGTATGGGGTCCACAGGCAGGCGTATGGGGCCACAGGCAGGCGTATGGGGCCACAGACAGGCATATAGGGGCCACAGGTAGGCATATGGGGGCTCAGGCAGGCACATAGGGGCCACAGGCAGGCATATAGGGGCCACACGCTGGGGTATGGGGCCCAGGCAGGCTTATGGGGCCACAGGCAGGCGTATGGGGCCACAGGCAGGCGTATAGGGGCCAGAGGCAGGCATATGGGGGCTCAGGCAGGCGTTTGGGGCCACAGGCAGGTGTATCAGGCCACAGGCAGGCGTATAGGGGCCACAGGCAGGTGTATGGGGCTCAGGCAGGCTTATGAAGCCACAGGCAGGCGTAGAGGGGCCACAGACAGGCATATAGGGGCCACAGGCAGACGTATAGGGGCCACAGGCAGGCAAAAATAACAGTTATACTCGCCTTACCTGCTTCCCGGGCGCGCGCTCCTCTTCTTTACCGGCCTCGCGCTCCTCTGGCAGCTCCTCGGGTGCACGGCCTATGACGCGCTGGGCGCCCGAGGAGAGGCAGCGTCACAATGACATCACTACATCGCGACTCTGCCAGCTGTGCCGCACGGGGCCGCGCCGGCTCCTCACCGCTATGAGGACCGGGCGGCCCCGCTGTGTCGGCCCTGCGGCTTACCGGAGGACCCAGCGATCCTCCGGTGAGCGGGTCCGACACTGTCTGCGGAGCAGGGAGCGCTCGCTCTCTGCTCCGCAGAAGCGGTCAAAGAGACCACCGGCGAGGTTCGGAGCCCTGCCTGCGCCCCTTAGCGATAGGCAGAGGTAGGTACACCCCTCAGACTTTTGTAAATATTATATTTTTCATGGGACAATGCTGAAAATATGACACTCACTTTGATACAATGTAAAGTAGTCAGTGTGAAGCCTGTATAATAGTGTTAATTTGGTGTGCCCTCAAATTAATTCAACACACAGCCATCAATGTGTAAACCACTGGCAACAAAAGTGAGTACACTCCTGCTCCATCTAATGTTTCATCAGACTGCTGCATTTAAGGAGGTTGTCTCTTCTAGAGCTATTACATCTAGGGTAACATGTCTTCTCAAAAGAGGTATACAGCAGCAAGGAACTGCTCTAGTACTATTTATAAGCTTATACAGGTTATAAGATTTTTTAGCTTCTTTGCCTTGCTGAAATGCCATAAATATAATATAAGCCAACAATGTTATCCTAATAAAAAGGGTGTCAAATTTGCTGAAAACAGACACAGTTCTCTAGATAACATAATCCTGGTTAAATGATAATGTTTTATTTGTGTGGATTCAAAAAGTGATGGCCTGGAAATTTGTTATAGACTCTCCATACTTGTCAACCCACCCACCCCTCCAACCCCACCAAGGTGTTCAGAAAAAGCTGTTATCTGGAACTGCCAGAAGAGTTGGCAAGTCTCCTGGGGCTGTACTTTTATATTTACTGCACTTGGATGTTGAAGGCTCAGAAACTCTGTCACACCATCCCAGTCATTTAACCCCCTATATCAGACCTGCATTGCAAGAAAATGATATGTCCATCTGTTCAGTGAAGAGAAAAAATGACTCATCAGAGAATGCAACCCTTTGCTAATCAGTTGAGGACCAATTGCAATACTGCAGTGAAAATTAAAGGAGTTGTCTCCCCACAGGGTTTCAAAGAATGCATGAAAGAAATTCTCTGTCACTTCCTGGTTCAGACTAATTTGCATAAACTCCATGCTTGTACAGCATAAGCTCCATGCTTTCAGATGCTAATTAGATTAGATTAGCTTCTCAAACTACTGGAAGGACTTCTTATCTGATCCCCAAAACAAAAGCCCTAATTACAGAGCTGTTTACTTGAGATAAAGCAAGCTTTTTACTGTCTGGCAGCACAGGACACTGACTGACACTGCTGACCTGTGTGATGACTCACTCTCTGTTATCTCATTGAACAAACAGCCCGGGGAGATTTGTTTATAGGTCAGTTACTGAGGGAACTGAAATAGCCAAGGAGGTAATAAATTCACTTGTATCTCTTTAGGGAAAACAGAGGAACAATGCAATATATTTGGAAAATGTCTTTATTTTGTGTTCCCTACAATTTGAAAGCTATTCTTTGTAGCGAGACAACCCCTTTAAAGCTATTTCTGCCAATGCAAATTAATTGGCAAAGGTGCAACAAGTTGCTCTATTGTAGAGTGTCTATCCACCCTCATGCAGTTAAGTACTCACAATATATTTTTATCACAGGAGTACGTGAACAACTTGCAAACTGTGCAGTTTTGGAAACACTTTCACTCTTGACCAGAAAGCTAATAATCATTTATTTTTGCAGCTCTTATAAATTGCCACCGTTTGCCTATAATCAAGGGATGTGTGCAGACAGCCTATCGCAAACCTTATATAACCACAAACCCAGCTCACCAGATGTGACTTCCTTCATGAGCTATGTTCTGCCGATATCAAAAGTAGGAAGTGGTCATAAAAATGTGACCTGACCGTGTAATATTTGACAATCCCATATATTGACAAATGACAGGACAACACTGTTGATTTGTTGTTTGTGTATCTGAACAAAATAACATGAAACGGCAGTTATGTATTTATAAATTGCATATTGTTAGAACTATAAACATGTGAATTGGCTCAGTAAAAATGTGATGTGTAAGTAGTGGGACAGAAAAAATATTTTCTTCATAGTACAGAAATTATTTAGCTATGGAAACATTTGTGCTACTTCAGTATGCTTGGATTGGTACAAATCAAATATAAAGCATTATAGTAAAAAATTCAGATTGATTTGTACCTAATCTATAATTTGGGATATACTGTATTTTTAGCAAGTTACATAATTGCCTTTTCTGGATTCTTACAGGTAATGCAATTATTATTTCCAATTATATAGAGAGTATAGCAGTATAACTGACTCACAAAAGCTAAATAAAAATACAATACATTTTTATCTTGGAAATACTTCAGTTTCATTTAACACAGATGCAACATCCTAAATTTCATTGTATTCTGAAATGTAAAGTGTTTGCTTTTTACTGATTTAAAAAAAAAAAACATGTAAACCTATCGAATTATCCTAAACAGAAACTATTAATCGTAAATTGTGATAAAGTGGTTGTTAGTGGAAGGCAATCTCTTTTTTTCTGAAGTTCCAATAAAAATACTGTTAATAGCTGAAACTAGTGATTAACTTAAAACTATGGGCTGCATGTATGATCGGGAGTTGCGCCTGTTTTCTGCCGAAAACTGCGCCTCACCGGCTCTAATCCCCTGTTGAACGCAGGGATGCAATGTTAGACGCAACCTTCGCCACTTTCGGCTGCGCCTAACATGAAGGGGCGTGCAATGGGCGCGCCGTGGGCGTTCTGGGGCGGGACACGGCAAATTTGAAAACTCTGAGGCATGCATGATCGCAGGTCGGAAAAGTGAGGTGCACTGCAGTGCTCGACCGCTCTGACAGGCAGACCTAGATGACGGTGGTCTATCTGAGCGGAGAACTCGAAGTGGAGCGCGGTATTCTTGTAAGGCGCTCGAGTTCTACACTTACAGCAGTACACTACTACAATAAATGAATTGTCAAGAAGATTAAATAATTAAGCAAGAAATCCTGCTTGGTGGACCACAGATCCCAGCAAGCCTTTTGTTGTATATACTGAATTGCATTAAACTTCTAAGCAGCCCCAATACCTCAATTTGCAACGTACAGTAAATAATGGGGAATGTATTTCCGACGCGAAATCCGTTGCAAATACGTTGCAAATACGCGTCACAAAGTGTGGCACGTATTTGCAATGTAATTACGGAACGGATTTCGCGTCAGAAATACATTACACAGTATGAAGATGAAGAATACAATGCATTTGTCAAAGAAATGAATTACTTAATAAACCGACATAGCCAAGTGCTGGAAAAATTAAATCAATGTATTAATAACATTAATGACAAGATATATATTAGCTGCCAAGAAAAAAATATCACCTACAAAATGTATTGCAAAGTCTGTAAAAATGACACTAATTTAACATCAAATAAGCCAATGCAGATGTTGTACAGATGTTAATTTTTGTCTATTGTTTTATGAAAAAATGAAGAAGTCTTT
Source organism: Phyllomedusa bahiana (assembly GCA_025379985.1). NCBI lineage: Eukaryota > Metazoa > Chordata > Amphibia > Anura > Hylidae > Phyllomedusa > Phyllomedusa bahiana. The sequence goes on along the minus strand of JAODAL010006541.1, from coordinate 54,657 downwards.
GTACAGATGTTCATTTTGGTCTATTGTTGTACTAAAAAATGAAGATGTATTTGTTCTTCATTCACAGTTTATTCTATTTTGTATGTCCAGCAATAGCCAGCACAGCACAGGTCTGGCTGGGACCTGTGGTTTTCCAAGCAGGATTTCTATGTTCCCAGGGCTTAGTTCTGGACGTATTTACAGACGTATGTACGTCCGTAAATACATCACCAACTGAGCCTAAAATAAGGAAGAAGTAGCTTAGAATGGCTACCTATGGGAAATCCGGACATATTTACGGTCGTATTTACGTAAATACGTCCAGATTTCCCATAGGTAGCCATTCTAAGCTACTTCTTCCTTATTTTAGTCTCAGTTGGTGATGTATTTACGGATGTAAATACGTCTGTAAATATGTCCAGGACTAAGCCATGGGAACATAGAAATCCTGCTTGGAGAACCACAGGTCCCAGCCAGACATGTGCTGTGCTGGCTCTTGCTGGACATACAAAATAGAATAAAATGAGAATGAAGAACAAATACATCTTCATTTTTTAGTACAACAATAGACCAAAATGAACATCTTTACAAAGACTTCTTCATTTTTTCATAAAACAATAGACAAAAATGAACATCTGTACAAAGACTTCTTCATTTTTTCATAAAACAATAGACCAAAATGAACATCTGTCCAACATCTGAATTGGCTTATTAAATGTAAAATTAGTTCAATTCTCTCCCTTTTTAAGACCTCTTCTAGCTAGTATTTATTTCTTTGGAGAGCTTATATATATATATGCTTTTATTTGAAATAATCAACTTTTTCTATACATTGCAATATATTTGATTCAACTTTGATTTTTCACTTTATTAATTCATTCATTTGAAAGACAACTCTTTTGCTATTCACTAACATGTTTAATGATTTTTCACTGTTTTCCAGCCTGTCTCGAATCGGAATACATGTTAGGCGCAGTCCTTCTGCGCCTAAGTTCCGTACTGCGCCTCACACACTGGCGAGGCGCAGGGAACTTTACACCGCATGTATGAGCGCACCTCGGGCGCCAACATAAATGAGGTGCAGCTTTCACTTTAGATCGGGCGAAAACGGGCGCTCCGATGCCTCGAGCTTGATACATGTCGCCCTATATGAGAATCTGGCAGCAACTATTTATTATCCATACAATACCATCACAGGAGAAATGTAGTATGTGTAATACACACAACACACACAACAATCAGTTACCATATATACATGCGCATTATGGGTCTTCCAGAACAAGAGTTTATCTTTGTGGCCACTATCCACTCTGGATGATAAATGAACTACATGTTGTATTAGCTCAGAATTCTCTTATAAAGTGTTTTAAATGGATGGTCTAAACCAGTCAATTCCTGTGGAAAATGTAAGTACTTGGTAATATACAATTAACGATACCATCAACAGCAACTATATTGTATCACCATATCTATGCTCATGGTTGTAATGACAGAAACCCTTACAGTCACAAGTAGTGATGTGGAAAGTACTCTTACAAAAACACATGAGAATGTTTGGCTTATTTTTATTCTTTAGCTTAGTACAAAGTATGTCTTTATGGCTACCTCTTGATATTTCTTCAAAAATTTTTTATTAGATAATGGTATGGACAGAAGACAAGATACAATAATGAATGGGAGCTGTCTAGAAAATGTACAAGAAAATCTATGGACCTCTATATAAAGCATTGTTGATTAGAACTTCTTGCACTATAGAAATTGTTTTCCTTTATAACCAATTGTAAAAGAAATTGTTTTGTGAACTATATTACATTGTTTTTACATAATACAATAGTAACTGCAGTCTTGTCACAATATACCATACTCTCTATGGAATTCTAAATGTTTTCGCTAAAAGACTTGTCTGGTTTCTTTAAAAATCAAATATTAAGCTCCAGGTAATTAAATTACAAAAAACAGTCAAAAGTAAAGTAAAATTAAAGTCATATTCTTCTGGACCTGAACATCACCACTGATTTGGCTGCAGTGGTCAGGTGCCACTCAATTAGATAAATACTTTTACTGTTCATTTCTGAACAGTGATGTAGTTGAGTGGTATGTGACTGATGCAGCCATACAGTAGCTGCTGTGGTGACGTTCCCATCTGGAAGTAGAAGAGAAGCAGATTAGAGAGACCAAATTAATTTTCAAGGTTGCAACTCTCCAGCGTGTCTTTAAAACCACACAACTTTATTGGAGAAAATAAATATACAGAAGGTAAAACAGAATGTGTGCATATGGCTACGCTTTCCAACCAACTTGGTTCTTTGTCGCAGCTTTGAAAATACACAGGCCTCTTTTCGGCTGAAGACAGACAGCTTTTCTCCGGGCGGGACACACCCACAGCAAAGGAAAGAGCCAGGAGCACTTTGAATCCAGGTGGTGAGAGATTCTTTACTTTTTACACAGGGAGTACAAGTACTGGAACCAAGGACCAAAAAAAGATGAATATAGTTTTTTTTAATTATTATTTGACCATCTGCAGCTTAATAATTTTTTTTAATTAACAATATTATAAATATTATAATAGAAAGTGTGTATACGTCTCTAACTTCAGATATCATAAATTCTGTTCAGAAACCACTAGGCCTAGTTTATTGAGGGTGGGGAAAGCAGGTTATTTCCAAGTGTGACTTTTGACTTGGAGCCTTAGGCCGTGTTCACACGGCTTATTCAAGATGGAATTGCGAGCCGGATTGCGCTCGCAATTCCGGCTTGAATAAGGGGCGAGTGCGGGGGCGGGGGCACGGCCCGCCGGCCCCATAGACTTGCATTATCCACGGCGCGTATTGCGCCTGGATAATGTGCATGTCAGTTTCTCCCCGCCCGGCGGATTCGCCGAGCAGTGAGGAGCGACGGATTCCACTGTTCTCTATGAGAACTGTGGATAACCGTAATTACTGCGATGGATTGGCGCCGTACTGAGCAAATCGGCGCGCAGTACGGCACCAATCCCGGCCAATAAGCCTTGTGAACGGCCCCTTTGAGTTTTATCTACTTTAAACGATGGACAGATGAGGGTCTGTCTATCCAACCATAACAATGGTTCAATCAAAGGACATATACAATTAGGTATTCGTAGTCCTTCTCCCTTATCACCTAACCATCTACTCAGGGACAACAAATTAACCTAATGCTCTGAAATCTGAACTGATGTTTGATACTATAAAATATGGTTGCAACATAAAAAACATGTTCAGAGTGTGGGAGTCAGCTATCATCTGAGCTGTGTTTCAATTCCTTCCTTACCTCAAGGACCAGAAAATTCTCTATATTGTAAGTGTTCTGTGTTTTCTGAAATTTCTCCATTTTATTTTATAACTGTTACAGCATGTATGTATATCATCCTATTTTATCTTTATTTTTGTACTATGTGAGCACTGTACCTTTTGTTTTTTAAAGCTTAAAACTTAGCTATGATTGGTCCTTGTTTGCTCTAAGAATCCATAGCCTTTGGTTAGCATGTTTAACCCTGTGACTACTGGACAGCAGTGTTTCACCCTGTGAGTGCCAGTGAGTGGCGTTTGTGGGGGAGAGAGTCCTTTCTTTCTCTTGAAATGTGGTGGTAGCGTGTGTTTTTGGGTACATGGACTGTGTTGAGATGTGATTTATGCTCAATTTGCCACCTGAGTGGAAGGTGAGTGCATGATTGAGTGAGTGGAAATAGATTAACCCCTTGCAGTGGCACTCAAGTTACTTGCTGGTAAGTGTGTATGCGACAGATATTGACAACTGGCCAGTATAATAAATTTAGTCACAAATTAAAACTGTACAAGTATTTTTAGATGGTATCTCTAGGCAATTTCTATATTGTATTTCTCAAAGCACAAAATAAGCCAATTATGTGTGGTAACATACAGAGTCCATACTATAAAGCAGCAGGCGTTCTTTGTGCAGTCGTATTTTGTTTTATCAGGTATGAGTAAGGTATTCTCCCCTAAGAGCAATATTTCTAGGGAGAAACTCTCTGTAATTCAATATCTGATTAAGATGATGAGAACTTAATTTTTTATGAAGCAAAAAAGGCAGTAATACAAGACAGTATATCCATTTTTAGAACTGACACAGACATTGGCACCAGCTGTTGTGACTATAACACAGATTCCCAAGAAAACAAAAAAACAGTCCAGCTGGCACCAGTGTGTATGTTCTTCATAAAAAAGGATATGCTAGCTGATTTTTCATTCATTTATTTATTTATTTTCTATTTGGAGTGGCTGCCTCCATTTTGGCTCTGTACTTCACCCATCTTTCCTGAGGTCCTTATAATCACTGTAAATGGAGTGTGTTGCCCTGAATGTATGGAGCCTTTGGCCCAACAGAGAGGTGAATCTAAAGATAGGGACCTGCCTGACGAGGTTGCATTGATGTGAAGGTGACCCATAGCACACATTGGATCAATAATGTGCACTAAAAATACTCCATTTAATATATGAAAAAAGCTAGCAGCAATTTAGTTTAGATGTTTCATGAAAGTAATGTTGGGTTTTAGAGCCTGCTGGGTCCGCTGTATTTTTCCTTTTTTTTGGAAACTGTAACAAAGCAGTTATTAACAGCTTTTATGTCAGGATAGTCCCTACCTGGGGTTTTAAAGAGTACCTATCACCTCCACACAAACACCTAGAATTGATAGTAGATGAAATTATTAGACTTTTCTCAAATACACGTCATTAGCAAAATGCCAGAGGATTTAACCTCAGTTATTTTTTAACAGGGAAACAGGTTTTACTTCCACTTTGTTAACTCAGAGAATCCTTTTTACAGTCCGTTTGGAAGATAACCAACAGTGGCAGGGGGAAATGCTGAGTCCCACACAACTAACAATACAGTTACAGCAGCACAAGCACACTAAGGCTATGTCCCTAAACTCTGCAGTGGACAAAAACGACCTGAAAGTCCAAATACTAAAAAACGATGTTTTTTCTGTCCCTGCCTGTCATAAGCAGCTGAGACAAGTAGCTCGCGCTTCCTGATTGGCCCTAACTGGACGAAGCCCCCCTTCGCTTCAATCAATCAGCATCGTTACTGACTTTTTACTGTAAATTTTGAACTGTTCCCCCCCGCCTTTGAAATATGATTGGTCCCAATTTTCTTCCATTAGGTTATAATGGGTTTCCCTGTCGCATGCCTATTCCTGAATTGGTCCAATTCTCCTCCATAAGGATATAATGGGCCACTGTCCGCTCCCATTCGATTGGCTGGTGTAATGCTGAAACCAATCAGAAGAGCTTTAAACAAATTTTGAAATTACTTTATTTCCCCTGGCGATATCCTCTCTATTGCAATTCCCTATGTAAGCGCCGTCATCGTCCGACAAAAACCGTTGTTTGGGAATTTTAACTGATTATTTTTTAGAGAAGGTTTCAGCACTTAATCTGATTAATGTTTTTACACTTAAATAAAATATTTTATTTTTTACTCATACAGCATGCCCTCCCGCGGATGAGGCGCCGAGATTTCAGTTCGCCGATCTCTCCATTAGACCCCCTACAAATGGGAGAAGTAGCTCGCGCTCTGATTGGCCTTGAAAGCCAAGCCCCCGCTAGCTCAGCCAATCAGCTCTTTTCTGTCCTTTTTAACTGTATTTTGAACTTTCCCAACCTTTGGATTTTTGTATTGGTCTAATATTTCTCCATAGGAAATTAAAATAAAAAAAAAAAGAGGACACTGTTGCTCCTATTCTGATTGTCAAAAACGTACTCCAAAGGATATAAATGGTCTTGTCCGCTTCCTATTCTGGGATTTTGGTGGCTTCGCCCGATCAATGAAAGAAAAGCCTAAACAATTTAAAATTACTGTATTTTCCCGCAATTCTCCTCTATGCCAATTCCCTATGTTAGCGCCGGTCTCGCGACCAAACGCGTTTGTTCGGGATTTTTAAGTGCTTTATTTTTAAAGAAGTTTCAGCCGCTTTATCTGTAAATGTTTTTTTAACACTTAATAAAAATGATTTTTTTTATTCATACTCCATGCCGCACGCGCTGGGGAGCGCCGAGAATTGCATTTGCCCGCCCACACCTCCATAGACTTACAATGGGGAAGTAGACACGGGGCTCTGATTGCTGGGATAGGCAAGGCCACCGCTAGCCAACCAAATCAGCTCATTTTCTTTCTTTCTGCAATTTTTAACAGTCTTTTGAACTGTCCCGCCTTTTGATTATTTGATTTGGTCAAAACTTCCCTCCATAGGATAAAAATGGGTCCCCTTTGTCCCGCTCCTATTCATGGATTGTTTAATAACTACCTTCATAGGTTAGAATGGGCCACTGTCGCTCCCTATCTGGATTGGTCAATATTTTCCATAGGTTTTTAATGGGACACAGTCGCTCATATTCTATTGCTGGTTTTTAATGTCGACCAATGAGAGAAGAGCCCTTAAACCAATTTTTTTTTATTTGAATATACTGTATTCCCGGCAATTCACTTTAACCCAATTCCTGATGTAAGCGCCGACTCGGCGACAAACGCGTCGTTTCGGGGAATTTGATATTGATTTTATGTTTAATAGAATGTTTCAGCTCGTTTTCAGAGAATATTTTACACCATTAATAAAAAATGATTTTTTTTTTATTCATACTCCATGCCGCAACGGGCGCTGAGAGCCGAGATTGCAATGGGCGCCGATCTCTCCATATACCTACAATGGAAAAGTACTCGCGCTCTGATTGGCTGGGATAGCTAACCCCCGCTAGCTCAACCAACATCTATCTATTCTGCATTTTTACTGTATTTTTGAACTGTCCCTCCTTTTGAATTTGATTGGACCAATAGTTCCCATAGGTTTTTATGGGTCTCTGTTCCCGTTCCTATTCTGATTGGCCGAGCTAGCCAAGCCCCGCCTAGCTCAGCCAAAATTCATCTCCTTTTTCTGCATTATTACTGTATTTTTTGAAACTGTCCCCGCCCTTTTAAATTTTTTGATTGGTCAAATAGTTTTATCCTCATAGGTTCTAAAATTGGTTTCACTGTCCGATCCCTATTTCTGATTGGCCGTTTTAGCCGAACCAATGAGAATATCTTTTCTGATTTTGAAACTTACTGTATTTCCCGCTAATTTTCCTATATACTAATTCTTTGAATTAGATTATTGGAAAGTTGATTTTGTTTTTATTGTATTTTTTATTTTATTTTTTAGGTTTTCTGCGCTTTTTTCTGAGAAATGTTGAAACGCCTTATAAAGCAATTTTTGATTCATACTCGCAAACCGACAATGTGGAATGAATTTCTCGCTGTATTTTTTTCCGGCCCTGTCCACTCATCGGAAAACAGATTTTTCGGCCGCAGTTTCCCCGCAACTGCTCCCATGTTCCCGCACCTCGGGCGCCCATGTCCCCCGCACCTGGTACTGGCCCCACACAGGCGAGGCGCATGGAACTTTTTTCCCGCATTACGAGCGCACCTCCCTCGGTACGGCGAATCATCATCGAACCGCAGCACCGAACTGCCCGCCCTCAATTCCCCCGCACTGCGCCCCCCACACTGGCCGAGGCCCCCGCTGCGGACTTTTGGCCCGCATGTATGATGCACTACCTCGGGCGGCGAATTAAAGCGCAGCGCCGCACTGCGCCTAAGTCCCCCTCTGCGCCTCAAATTACTGCAAGGCGCAGCGGACTTTTACATGGAATGTAGACGCGCCCCGGCCCGTCCGACATAAATCAGGCGCAGATTTCCGCCGGAAAAACGGCGAAAGTGTGCCACCGACTTGGCGAGCTTTCTTACAAGACGCCCTTATTTTTAGCAATAAAATACATAAAAAAACATTTTTAGCAACATAAGCAAGATAACTTTAGAAGAGTCAAAATCCGTAAAAAAAAAAGTATTTTAGCGCCAAAACCCGTTTAAAAACGTATTTTTTTAGCTAAGAATTACCGTAAAAATACCTTATTTTTAGCAACAAAAGGAAAGATAACTTTTAAGAAGAGCCTAAAATCCGTGAAAAACACCTTATTTTTATGCGTCATGAAGCGAGATAACTTTATTAAGCGCCTAGACAAAATGTATAATAAAAGGATTTTTAGCGCCCAATTCCCGTTACAAAAACGGATTCTGGCGCCAAAATCCATAAAAAACATTTTTTAGGTGTTATAAGCGAGATAACTATAGCCGCCAAAATAATGTTTAAAGAAAAAGGGATTTAGTGCCAAAAATTTGTAAAGAAAAAAAACAAAACAAAAAAAAACAAAAAACTTATTTTTTTTAGCAACAAAAAATATGAATTCCGCAAAATATTTAGCGACGAAAGCATGATCATTTTATTACAAAGGTAACAAACAAGGACACATCCAGACACTATTCCTGCCAAATTTGATAAGGTATAACTTTATTAAACACCCCACTATAGGTGGGACTTGGGTCTCCCTGGGTGGGGGTTTACATTGAAAAAATCACGGCAAAAAGCGCCGCAAAAAACGCGCCAAAAGACGTCCGGCGCTTTCCATAGACTCCTGTAGTAAATTTTCTGCCCGGCTCTGGCATTTTCTAGAACATGTTGCAAAAGACAACCAGGAAAAAAAAAAGAACAGAAAAAAGCTCAGTGTAGACAGTAGGGTGTTTTTACAATAGAAGTCTATGGGAGATGCTTTCATTCTTTTTTTACTGTGCAGTGGAGACAGAGCTATGGAAACAGTGTGGACCGATACCTGTTGCTTCAAGCCGCCTCCCATAGCACACAGGCATGTAGTATACACTGCTGCTGGTTAATGCACAAGATGGTGGATTTACAGGCTCCCCTGCACTGTGGACACTCCATTTCAGGAACCTCCAACTGTCCCAGCACAGTCATCCACAAGCTGTCAGTCTGACTTTGGCCCACTTCAGAGACTGTTATTAAGGGCCAGCGCTTTTTAAAAAAAAATGAAATTTACAGTGAAATGCTTTTGGTTTTTTCCAAAGAAGCTTATTTGAGAAAATGTTTGTATTTTAGTCTTCTGTTACTTAATGAGGTTTGTCTGAAGGTGATAGGTACTCTTTAAAGGGTTAACTTACCATTCCATGGCACTCTCGGTCTAGCATTGCTTGTGACTTGGCATCAACTCCCGCTTCACATCAGTTACGGTTACTATAACATAAAGAAGTGAGATCCGACCAGAAGTAACATCATACTAAAAGTGACAACGAAGCAGGAGCACTTTGGAATGGTAATTTAACCCTTATAAACCCGTAAAAATCCTTAACCCCAATTTAAGGGTTTTAGGGTCCCCAAATGTCCCTGTTACAAATTTTCCACCAAAATACATTTTTCCTGATTTAATTGACTCAAGTCTCAAATGCAACGCTATCCCTGACAAAAGCACCAATGTATACTTATGATCCCATATTAAACTTATACTGTGTCCACCACTGCATCCATCTCTTGCTCCATACATAGCTGGTGCTGGTCTTAACAGCTAAGACCAGAGATAACTTAGATCCCAGACGTTTAACTAATTAGATGGAACAGTTAGACAATAACAAAATCTTAGCCGTTTTACAAGAGGGGTTCACCTTCCCACCTCCCAGTCAGCTGCCCCACAATGCAATCCCAGGGTGCCAGTTGTCAGTAACCGCATCCAGGAGCCGAAGAAAGACCCCATACTGCCATCTTATTGCCCCTATTAAACCCTGCTAAAGACAGGGTTTAATAGGAGGGCTGTAACAGCACACTATTCTGCAATACATTTGTATTGCAGAATAATGTACAAATGTTTGCATCCTATAGTGATCAAGGGACCTTAGGGGGGACTTAAATTACAAGTAAAAACAATAAAAAATGAAAAGTTGAAAATGTTCCCTCTTTCCCATTTTACAAATAAGAAAAACAATAAAAAAAATACCTAATGAATTTACAACATCTGTAAAAGTTGTAATCAATAAACATTATTAACTTATATAACCTCCACACCAGTGAATTCTTAATAAAAAAATACTCAGTGCCTTGTCTTGCCTTCCCAAAAATTGGAATAAAAAGTGATCAAAAAGTCACAAGTATCCCAACATTGCTACCAATAAAAGCACACATTAGTCCACAAAAACATACCTTCAAACAGGTCCATAGACCAAAAAATTTAAAAAAAATGAAAATAAACCATTGCAAAGCAATTAATTTAAAAAGACAGAATCGTACTGACTAGTGATGATCGATTGTGTCAACTATCGTTATCGATCCGATTAAGTCCCCCGATATTTCAATTATCAAGACATTTTCCGATAGTCGATAAAAATTATCGCCGATGAAACCAATAAAGTCTATGGGAGAGGAAAAAACACCTACATTCTTACCAAACCAAAACAGGGGCTGGCGAAGCTGGAAATTAACCATCCCCACAACAAGTAAACTGTAATAACGTGCTACATCCCTTAGGCAACAAATAGTTATAAAAGTCAACACAAAAAAGTCCACAGATCATTCCATTATATCTATCTTGTACAAAGCATGACCCTTAAACTTCATGACCCACAATTAAAAATCCCAAAGGCGATGATTTAAAACCATCTTTTTTATTAACGGACATTGACTATCCATGTCCGGGGGCCACACATGAGCCCCAAACCGCATAAAACACCCCAGATTAAAAAATGCCGGAAAAAAAGCAGTTTTTTTAACCCCATTTTAGTTGAACGGACTTTGATTTTCCTGCCGTACCGCAATGACCATTAAACCTTCGCCCAAAACAGATTAAAAAAGGCCGGAAAAAGGAGTCTTTCAACCCACCATTTTAGTTGAGCTGGACATTGACTATCCCTTTCCCCGGGCCACGCATGACCCCAAAAACCACAGACCCACAGATTTAAAAGTCCGGAAAAAGGGTTTTAAAACACCATTTTAATTGAACTGGACATTGACTATATCTGCCCCCGGGGGCCACAGTTGACCCCCAAACCTGCATGACCCCAAATTTTTTAAAAAAGTCCCTGTAAAAGGAATCTTAAACCAACATTTAGTAGCAGGACATTGACTATACCTGTCCGGGGCCAGATGAGCCCCAAACCTGCATGCCCCCCCAGATTTAAAAACCCCGGGAAAAAGGGGGTTTTTTTTCAACCCATTTTATTGAACTGGACATTAAAATTTATCGTCCTGGCCCACAGCGGGCCCCCCAAACCTCATGAAATCCCGTTTTTTAAAAGGGGCCCGGAAAAAGGATTTTTTCAACCCAAACTTTGTAGCACTGGACATTGCTATACCCGCCCCGGGCCAAGCATGACCCCCCAACCCCTGCAGACCCCCAGATTTAAAAAACGCTGGAAAAAGCCCCCTTTAAATCACCATTTTATTTTAAACTCAACTTTGGGGTTACGTGGTCGGTAAGAGAAAAAGGCCATTAACGGAAAAAAAATGCCCTTATGATGCGCAACGAAAACGCCCCCGTGCTGAAGCAGATGCGGAGTGGAAGTGTGAGCTAAACCCCCGCCTTCCTCAGACACGCAAGATGGTAGCCTAGAGAAAATTTTTTGCCTCTATGAGAGGCTTGCCTTCCGTATGAGTGCGGCCCCCTTTTGGGTTCACTTGGAAATCGGTGGTTTACGCTCCTGTTTCCCCAGGGGGGCCTTTTTTTTTGGCTTTCTTTTTCTTGTTTTATTAACGTGTTGGGGGAAATTTTCTCTGTTCTTGGGGTGGTGAATTGCTCCATACACCAGTTCTCTGAATAACCTACAACTTTCAAGTCTTTCTGTATCTCCCGTACAATTCCAGGGAAAATTTGTATCCCTATTTTGTACATCAATTATTTTTGTAGTTTTAAATTTTAAAAACACATTTAAAAATAGGATGGAATCCCACCCTCTTTGTTTCTTTTTGTTTTTTTTTTGTTTAAATGGGATGTTCACTACGGGATTGCTAGCTAGTTTAAAATTGCAAAAAAAAGTCATTTTTTCAAAATATGTCATAGTTTCTGTTCATAGTTTTTAAGGCTAAAAAAAAAACAAGTCGTCCATCTATTCGCCCCGTTGTGCAAAGGGGTTTATCCCGAGGAAAACAAAAACCCCCCTGCGGTAAAGCCAATTGCCTCATTTTTGGGGAAAAATTCCCTTTCCCGACTCCCCAACGGCAACAAAAATCCCTGGATCAATGACCTCTCTCCTGAATCCTAGTCACTATACTTGTTATATTAATAATATTATTACGCTCAGAAATGCATCCAAACCCTTTTTGAACTCGTGAATTGAATTCACCATGACCAGATTCCCTCTGGCATAGAATTTCCATGGTCTCACTGCTCTTACGAGTAAAGACTCCCATTCTATTCTATTTTATGTAGAAACTTTCGTTCCTCAAGACGTAAAGGATGCGCCCTTGTTCTAGATACAAGCCCTGTGATTAATAAATCTTGGGAGAATCTCATATTGACCTTTGATGTATTTAAACATATTTATTAGTCCCCACCGACAGCCTTCTTTTCTCTCTAAACTAAAATAACCCAAGATCTTGCCAATCTTACTGTGTCTGTAGTCCACCCAGTCCTTTTATTTATTTTTGTTGCCGCCATTGTACCTGTTCAAGCTCTACAATGTCTTTCCTGTCACTGGTGCCCAAAACTTGTACACACAATATTCCATGTTGGTCGTAACCAAGTGAATTGTATAATGGGAGAATAATGTTCTCATCATGTGCATTTCCTATGCCCCTTTTAATGCAACCCCCCATGATCCTATTTTGCTTTGGCTGCTGCTCGCCTGCACTGGCTGCTACAATTAAGATTTACATGCCACAGGATTCCCAAGTCCTTATCCATGGAGTCACTTTTACCCCGTGTTTTTCCATTAACATATAATCATGGTATATGGATTTCTCTCCCCATGTGCAAAACCTTGCATTTATCAGTGTTTAAACCTCATCTGCCATTTCCCTTCCCAGGCCTCCAGACTTATCCAGATCCCTTTGTAATAACATATTATCCTCTATTTGTTGATACTTTACAGATCTTAGTATCGTCTGCAAAGATCGATATTCTACCTGTGTATTCCCTGTGTAAGATCAATAGATGAAAATGTTAAAGAGGATAGGGGCCCCAATACTGACCTTGTGGTACCAACCACTAGTAACAGCGATCCAGTCTGATTAAGTACCAGTTTAATTACTACCCTTTGTTTTCTATCAGTGAGCCATTTACTTACCCACAAGTGCACTCTTTTTCCCCCAGTCAACATTCTCATTTATTTACCAACCTTTTAGTGGCACAGCTAGTATCAATGCTTTAGAAAAATCTAATATATGATATCACAGCTGCCTCACCCCGATCCAGTCTACACTGACTTCCTATAGAAGCTGATTAAGATTTAGTCCTTACCAGGACCCGATTCTTCATAAAACCCATGCTGGTACGGCGTTATACATTTATTGTTCAGTGAGATACCAGGATAGCAATCTCTTAGAAAACCTCAACTTTTACCACAACAGAGTAAGCTAACTGGCCTATAGTTTCCTGGATCACTTTTTGACCCCTTTTTGAATATTGGCACCACATTTGCTATGCGCCAATCCTTTGGTGACATACCCCGTCATTAGACAGTCCAATGAATATGAAGAAATGGGGCCTATCTATCACATACTAACTCCTCTTAGTAGCACGTGGGGTGTATGCCATCTGGGACCTGTAGGGATTTGTCTATTTCAATCTTCCTAAACAGGAGCTGCACTTCTTCCTCGGGTATTACAAGAAACTTTTAAGAAGTTTGGAGTTTACCACATCTCTCTGTTCAACAGGAATCATCCTCTCGAGTATATTACAGTGGAGAAAAAAGGTTTAAATAACTTTGCTTTTTTTCTCATCGCCCTCTACTGTAACTCCCTCAGTAATTTTTTCAAAGGGCCCAACATTTTCCGTATTAATCTTTTTACTATTTATATAGTTGAAAAAAATATGTCAAACAGTGTCCATCCTGATTCCTGTTTTGACGAGCACAATCACCTCTTGAGCCCCTCTTGACAATTGGAGAACAAAATGGTCGTGTTAGAAACCACATTATTTACAATAGGACCTGTATATAGCTGCATTTTCACAGCAACATGCCCCCAAAAATTCAAAACATGACCCTGAGCCACTCTTGATAATTGTGTAAGAAGCAAATGTTCTGGTAGAAACCACATTTTTTTATAATAGGACCTGTAGTATTGCTGCATTTCAAAGGCACATGGTCCCAAAAAAATTAAAAAATGACTATCTCAGACCACTGATAAAAATTGTGAGGACAAATGCCACTTAAGAACCACATTCTGTTCTAACATAACCATGATTATAGCTATATCTCACAAAACATTCCCTCTATCAAAAATTAGAAAAAATTACTTTTTCCTGTCTCAGCCCACTGTTAAAAATTGTTAGGGAGAAATGCCACTAGAAGCCACATTTCTGTTTCCCATCCAAAGGACCATGATTATAGCTGTATCTCACAGCAACATGACCACCAAAGCCACTGACGAATGGCGAAAAATTCTAAAGAAATATTGATAAATGGAATATGGTTTTGTCATGAAACCTTGCTGTCATTTTACAGTCTCCTCCACCGCAAAACAGCAAAAATGAATCTTTTGGGAACTGGGGGAGAATAAAAATTGCAGTAAGTAAATGATCATTTTAAAAAAAAGTTTTCAAGAGGACAATTTCTTTTTGAAGAGGAAATGTGAAGTAGAACCGGCAACTAATCGGTGACCTCGTAATATGAGGCCACAACATCGATCAGAGAAACCAGCTGAATCATCTTGATGAAAGTCAAACGATCAAACATTAACATTGGAAAGCCGGATGCGTTTGTCTGTAAATGCTCCGCCAGCTGTGCGTTGAAGGTCCGCTTCCGATTTATTGCTGGCTTGCTTGGCAGGACACACCATCAGTGGCGTGGCGAGTCAGCTCGGTCCATTCATCCCATTTTGGATACCCAGGAAGCGCTGGGTCCGGAACAAATCCAAACAACATCGTGTTGAGACTCAAATAGTCGTGCACCATGGATTTAAGGCCGGTCACTGTGTGTTGTATGTGTGCCCTGCATGACATGCGTTGGTGAGAGAGGTAAATAAATTATTGCCAGAGGTCACCCATTAGGCATCGTGTCACAATGCCTGTTGCTGCTGGCTGCCGCTACCAGCTACTTGCACTCTACTACTGCTGTTACGTTTCTGACGTTGTTCTCAGCACCCTCCGTGACATTTGAAGAACGTGAAGCAGACGCAAAGATGTCACCAGTTGAATCAACAGCACGTCCTCCAATTCTGCATTTTACTCTCTATTTGGTGGGTTGGATAGAGAGTGCTGAGTTTTGCTTTGAACCGGGGTCCAGGAGGGTGGCCACCCAGTAACTTTTTCAGTTTGATGGCCTTAATGCGGACATGGTTGGAGGAAATGAGCATCAACGTACCCACCCTCATGTGAAGATTGGAGCCTTGATTTCCCAAGCCTCTGGCGAGTGGATCACTAGCCAAACTGATCTTCCTCATCTTCCATCCTCTGCCTCAAAAACGTGCCAACCTTTCTTTCGCAAGACAGGGACGTCCATATCGTCGGTGGTCCAGGAATACCTCCTCCTCTCCTCCTTCCTCCCTACCGCTTCCTCCATCACAGCTTCAACACAGCCCCTACTTGCCTCAGATGATGCACCCTAAGATAGCTGAGATGCCACCATTGAGATGACACTAGCCGCTGGACCCTGAACTCACTTCCGTAAGAAGACCGAAAAGTTGTGAACTGGTCGGCCTTCTAGATTCGACGGCGAGAAAGGTCCATGTCCGCATCTGTGTCCGTCTCCTCCTCCGTCGCTGGTTGGACCTGATGTTTCAGAGTATCCAACGATCGTTCCAGAACCTCATCCACCACAATGCTCATGCTGACAAGGGCATTGTCCACCCTACATTTGGTGGCTTCTTCAAAACTGGCAAGGATGGTGCAGAGCTGTTTCACCCTGCCCTCCATTCTCAGTGGCTCACCACCTGAGGTCCCGCACAGCTTGCTTGTCAGGCCATTGGTCAACATAGTACTGCGTAATTGCATAGCCTGCTGCCGACAATCTCTGAGCATGTTGAGAACTGGAATTCCAACATTTGCCACGTCAACATGAGACGGTTGGTGGGGATGCCGAGCCGATGCTGCAACGCTGCCAGCGTGTGACAAGAGCAGGTGTGGCAAACGGCGGAGAATGCCGAGCTACATACCTCGAGCCTTCCTCGCAGCAGTCCAGACCCGGGTAGCGCTTTTAAAATTTCTGGACGACAAGGTCATCGGAATTTGCCAGGCAAGGGATGTGCTCCAGCCTACCGATCTTAAGGGCGGCCAGCAGATTTCGACCGTTATCGCACACCACCTTGCCTGGCACAAAGTTCTTGTCACCCAGCCAGCACTTGGTCTCATTGCGGAGAGCCGTCCACAGCTCCTAACCTGTGTGTTGACGGTCTCCAAGACAGATTCATTTCAACACGGCCTGGTTTCTCTGGGCATGTGATGCCCATCCAGATGGACCTTGGGGGGAAAAGACCCTGCACCATCCCAGCGTTTTGAAGAGCGTGCGCTGATGCCTGAGAGCCACCGTTACCAGCCAGAGACTCCACGTGCCACTCCTACCCAGTTTAGCTGTCACAGAGCATATAAGCGCTTTGGCCTTGCTTACTATCCATGTGTCGGTGTCATATAGACATTGCCGGACACAGATGAAACAACGCGCTTGAAATTTTTAGATGACACCCGTGGCTGGCCAGGGCAGGAGGCTTTTCTGGCAAGAAATGCCCTGCTCGGCTATCTGGTATTTGGGGGCAGCAGGGCCAAGACGTGGCGGAACCCATCAGTGTCCCCCCAGACAGAAAGCAACATTTCCAAAGGCCAAAAGCCTGTGCAATGCCCGACATTCATGCTTTTGGCTTTGGATGGGTTTGGGTTAAAGTGTTTCTTCTCTCCCAAACCTGGAAGACAGAAGGCTGGCTGTCTAGACTGGCCACTTACGGCGTGCATTCGCAAAATGGTTGTAAGGAGAAGGGGTAAGGGTTGGTCTCTGTGGGGTGCTGGTGGTACGTCTGGGTGTGTGTGGGAGGCGGACGGATAGGCTGAAGTGGAGGCTGATAACTATCATGACTCTGATGAGACATGGGCAGCTGAGGAAACGCTTGGTGGGTGGCGGAAGGAGGAGGAGGCGGAGACTAAGGTTTTGACAGTGTTTGGGAAGCCCGGCATTGTTGGCCTTTTTTGCAAGTTTGCCTCCAATTCAACTCATGCATTCGCTTGCATGTGACTAGACATGTTGGTGAGTGGTAAAACACATAAATCTTGCCTCTAACGACTTATGAATCAGAGGCTTGCTCGGAAAAGGCCCAGGCTTGAGAGGTCCGGGACCTTTCAAACGGCGAAAACTAGGAAAACCTGTGTTTCCCGCTGATCGTGGCTGGCAGAATCATCTCTCGTACTTCTGCGACCAAGCCCTCCTCCCTTTTTGATGCGGGACCCGTACGTGGAACACTCACTCTCCATACGTCTTCCGTCCTCGTCCAGCTGATGAGCGCGCTCGACAAGCAAATTCGTTGCTGAAAAGACCACATTAGAATCCGGCAATTGTCATCATCATCCATCATCAACACAGGAGACTTCCTCGTCCTGACATTCTGCATCCTGGGCTGCGAGTTACAAACAACAGGCACGCAAGGCCGTGCCGACCCCGCAGTCCAGATTTTTGCCGATTGACCGGCTTCATTCCCTCCTCTACGGCATCAGCAATTGGCGTCAGAGTCAGACAAAATCGAGCCTATTTGGCCTCTTGATCTTTTGAAATGCCTTCTACTCCCCCATCCCGTATTTGTCATAAAGGAGTCTTCAGAAAATGGGATTAATCCACAGTGGTGGTACACGAGTTGACATTTGGGCTGCCTTCGCTTCATGTTGGACGGATGCTGACAATGCTGATTTACGACATTTGTGACTGGGAGTATGAGGAGGTAAGACTGCTGTATGTCAGTGCGCATTAACCACTGAAGAACAGATTGGCGACGCTGTTTCGTCTACTGAATTCACCAGGCCCTTGACCCAGCGATGACAGCCTGACCGGTCCCTGAAACTGATGATCGCCGCGGCATTCGTGAGTTGTCAAGCCAGCACTGAAGGAGCATCTCTCTCGTACCTCTACCTCCATGTCCTACGCACCCTCGTTTGCCTCGCTTACCACCTGCATTCGCTTCATGTTCAGAAGTTAAAAATTTAAGAAGGTATTGTTAAGAGTATTTGACAGTCTCTTATTTAAGACGGCAAAAAATCACTGCTATTCTTTAATTCCTCTAATTCCTACAGCCAACAGGATTAGAAACGAATTGTTTCTAGGCGAATACCTCTGAAAATGCTCCTGTGGAATAACGTAAGACAAAATCAACAGTGTTCCTTCCTTCATCCCAGGGATTTACAACTATCCAGTAGACTTAGGAATTGATAGTTTTCAACAAACTATCATACAAGTGCCTAATCTGCGCCAAACTGAGATTCACCGAGCACAATAAAAATATCAGAAGATACAACATACAAAACGGATGGAAATTGGTATTTTTTGCAGGCAATGACAAAAATAACAGATGCTAGAAAATTGTCATCATAATTGTCGTCACAACTTGGCAATTTGAAAAAAACTAGGGCCTGCACACGTGCAATTCATGCTATTTAAAAAGTTATACGGAGCATAACAATAACAAACTGTGTTTTTTGCACCAATGAAATACGCCAACAAGTCAACTAAGAAATTTCTGTATCCAAATTTAAAAGTAGAAGTGGCTAGTTAAAAAAAACTGGGGCGGAACCAAAGTGCCAATACAGCTATTAAAATGTGTACGGCTAAATAAAAGGTGTTTTTGCACCTATGAAGATACAACAGCAATTACTACAAAGATTCTGTACCTAATGAAAGTACAAGTGGTCTTTGAACAAAAATAGCTTGCGCTTAATAAGTGAAAAAAAACCTAATTAATAGTGAACTGGATAATAAAAAGGTTGTTTTTGACGCTAATGAAATACAACAAGGCAATTACTTAGCAATTTCTGTATCCTAATGTAAGTAACAAGGTGGGTCGTTGAACAAAACATGCCTGCGGCCAAAGTAAAAAAAACCTAGATAAAATTGTGTACGGATAATAAAAGGTTGTTTTGTACCTATGAAATACAACAGGCAATTACTAGCAAATTTCTGTATCCAAGGTAAGTACAATGGTGGGGTCTTTGAACAAAAATGGTCTCACCAAAGTAAAAAACCCTAATTAAATTGTTTATGGATAATAAAAGGTGGTTTTGCCACCTATGAAATACCAACACATTTACTATCAAATTTCTGTATGCTAATGTAAGTACAGAGTGGGTCTATTGAACAAATATGGGCTAGCACCAAAATGAAAAAAACCCTAATAAAATTTGTGTAGGGATAATAAAAGGTGGTTTTTTGGCACCTATTTAAATACAACGGCACTTACTAGTAAAATTTCTGTATTCCTAATGTAAGTACAAAGGAAGGTGGGTCTTTGAACAAATGGCCTGTGCCAAAGGTGAAAAAAACCTAATTAAATTTGTGTACGGATAATAAAAGGTGGTTTTTGTCACCTAAGGGGTGAAATACACTGCCTGTGACTAGAAAATGTTTCTGTATCCTAGGGTGAACAGTACACAGGTTGGTCTTTGAAAAAACTGGTGCTGCACAAAAGTGAAAAAAAAACAAATTAATCTTGTACGGATAAAAATAAAAAATAAAAGATAATAAAAACGTGATTTTTGCACCTATGAAATAGCACCTTCAGATACTAGAAAAGTTCTTTATCCTAATTAAATACACGGTGGGATCCATGAACAAAACTGGGCCGCACAAATACAAGTACTATTTCACCAAAAACTGTCCAAAAAACTGAGAGAAAAAAAAAAGCCATTTCAATGCGGTTCAAAGGCAATCTGTGGCAGCAACAATATACACTCTCCTTTCAAAAGCCTGCATGTCCTGTCTGTGTTCCGCCTGCACTCCCCCCCTCCCTGCCTCCCCCTGCGGGCTGTACAGTGCTCAAATGCTTCATTAAAAGTATCTCAGGCCCTAACCTAACTAGAACTGAAATTCTCTATTCTACCTATGTTCAATGTTCACAGCTAAAAGCATATTGTCTGTGGTGAACATAGAGAACTGTGTCTCTGAGCTTGTATTTAGGAGAAAGCTAACACACAACGTCCTTGCTCTATAGACACACTGACACACTGATGCTGAACATGGAAGGGCTGGTTCAATGTAAGACTAGGTATGTGATTTTTCCAGCAAGACAACCATCACACATCACATCATGACGTCGCACACCTCCTCCCAGCTCAATCCGCTCTAATGCTTTCTAAGCTATTGTGCTGGCCGCCAAAATGGTCAGAATTGCCGAAAATGGTTCGGTTATAAATTGAGAGACTAGCGCAGATTGTCACCTAAATTACCTCGTGACTCGAATTTCCGATCACATAAAAACCGTGCCGATTTCAACTTTGTCGATTATAATCGCTCAACACTAGTACTGACCAACAGAATTATGAAAGAATGTCATTTATATCATACCTTCAAAAAAAAGATGGCACAAATGTGTTGTTTTTTTTCACTTAGCTGAGGAGGAAGCAGCTGATGGTGCCATGTGTGAGGTCAGGACCAGGGAATTGAATTTTTCCTGGGGAAGGAAAGAGTACACCATATGCCTTATTTGCCTAGGCCGCCAAATGCTTTGCATCAACCCTGCCTACAGTGTGAAGAGAGCCTAGGTCCTAGATATACAACATCTGTAATTTTCTGAGAATCTCTTGTGGGATAGACCTATGACTTTTCTCACTACACCTAAACAATACCCATTTGTCTTTTAAAACTTGACATATTTTCTTAGGACCAAATATCTGATCCTGTGCCCTGTTTATTTAGTACTTCTATGTTTGCACTGTATGAGATAATTTTTGGAGACATGTCACGTGGAACATTCAGTGTCTGCTCTGAAAAGACTATCAATTCTACAATTGTAGATGTTCATCTTGTCCTGGAACACAATGTATATGAATGACGCAGCCAGTTTCTGCTTAGCTCCAGAATAATTATGTCAGCTTAAATAATACAGTATAATTTCTATGTTTACAACTCTCAGTTTACTTATGAAAACTTTACTGAATGAAATATTATGTGAAAATGAAAGCTATGATATTAAAGTGTAACAGCATGCTTTAAATGACTTAGTTCAGTTCATGTATTGTCCCTGCCATCAGCCAAACTAGAGTTCATAGGTTCCCGTAGCAAAATGAGATGGGACCCCATCACCAAGTGACAGGAAACTGGCATGGCAACATATGGAGCAATAATTACAGGTATGAATAATAGCACCATAAATCAGAGAACTCACATAAAACTGTTAGGTAGCAGAAAGCCACTATCTTGTTATTTCTTACGCAAAGAACAGTGGGGCACATTTATCAAGACAGTTGTGCTAGAATTCTGACAAATTTGCACCCAAAAAAATGGCGTACATGCTTTACACCACATATATCATGTGTTTTAGACAGTTTCTGGACACTTCTACACCTCATCTGACAAAAAGCATGTGGCTTTGGTAATAGGGGAATGGCTTTGAGGAAAGAGGGCCTGATTTAGCATGTGATGCCATTTTCTGTACAAAGTGCCAATATTTTGGTGCACTTAGTAAGCCAACTTAAAAAGGTGTAACTTTAGATTGAAACTGACCTTTAAACTGTCTACAAATTAGACAGTATTGATAAATCTACCGCAATGTTCTTGGACCTGAGTGGACCTCCTTCAACCTCTGATCCCCATAGCAGCTGCTATGACTGCTACAGCTATAGTTATGCCCTTGGACCCTGTCTGTATTAAACTAAACATCTCTTAATCAAGTATCCTGTAGTCAAGCGATATCGACATAAATAAAATCAAAGCTAATAATCAGTCATGATCAACTTCCAGTGTATAAGATGGGCAAAGTGTTGAACATGGCGTTTTTAACCTCTTCAGGTTGATGTTGGAATGAGTAGATTGTACAGCAAAAATACAGAC
Source organism: Phyllomedusa bahiana (assembly GCA_025379985.1). NCBI lineage: Eukaryota > Metazoa > Chordata > Amphibia > Anura > Hylidae > Phyllomedusa > Phyllomedusa bahiana. The sequence continues at coordinate 32,658 of JAODAL010006541.1, read as the reverse complement.
ACACAAAGGGCGGCATGTATGAACGAAGCTGCGTCAGAAAGGCCTAGCATCTTTTCAGCCCAACATTAGATGGCGCCCTGTTCGCAATAGTGAAAAGCCTCCTGTACGCCAGTATCAGTGCGCTATTTCAATCGACATGGCACTCTTACAAAGGCCGTAATTCAGTGGAGGGCGTGCAGGAAGCGGGGCACACTTAAACCCGTAGGAAGCTATAGATTTATAGCTTCTTTACGGCAATTCTAGGCACATTACTTCTGGAAGACAGGCTGAAATGTTGTATTAGTGCTAAAATGCGCCTGATTTATAACCCGCAGCAGAGAGGGTTCATAAATCAGGTGCATTCTATACTAATATTATACACATGTAAATTGCCATTTAAACGCTAAAATTCAAACATGATGCCCAAAGTCTTTGCACATGACCACAAGCAGATTTTTACTTTGGTCAGGCACTGAAACTTGGCAGTTACAATAACTTATCACACTGTTACTTAAAAAAATCCCACAATACCAATACCATCAATTCCAATTCTAACACTACCTAAAGCCTAAATAATACTGCAAGACCATGACCATATGCGAGCACCACAGAGTGACTAGCAGTTGTTCACAGGCTCTGCAGACATATAAGTAATTATAGGTGGTAGTTACAAGCCAGTGGCTCACCGGTGACATCTTTTCTGATCAGAGTGGTTGTCTTCTCCTTGTTTTTTTCCTTTCGGCCCAGACCACCATAATGACTTTTCCCGGCCACGACTCGTCTCTGCAGAATTTAACACACACATCTTAGAATCCTCACTAATGCAGCAGCTCCTTACTCATTCCCTATTTCTGTACAAACTCCTCATGCGGTGATAGTTGGAAGTGGGGTTTATGGGATGATAGGTGGGGGCTGTATTTTGCAATAGTGGAAAAGAGAGGGTATGAACCAAAGCTAACAGACACAATTTTGTAGAAGAAAAAAAGTGGACCAAATCCCTGGAAGTTGTGCTGCTGCCGTGGCCCGTACAACAAAGATCATATTGTACGGCCTGAACTCCATCCCCTGCACCCTCAGAAGATCAGCCACAGCCATGACTTTTAGGGGGTGCAGGAAATAGTTTAATACTGTCACTATTTTTGCAGTGTTAATATAAAATAGGTATATAGGGCCACCTGATCAGTAGGTAGTTATATATGCCCCTTCAGTAGGTAGATATATATGTCCTCTCAGTAGGTAGGTATGTAGATCACCTCTTTAGGAAGGTATGTGTATAGGTCACCTTCTTGAATAGGTATCCAAGTTAATAGGTCCCCTCTTAGACAGGTATGTATATTAGTCCCCTCCTTAGATAGTTATATAAATCCCCTCTATAGTTAGGTAGGTATATAAGTCCCCTCCATAATTAGGCAGGTATATAGGCCCCCTCCATACTTATATAGGTCCCCTCCATAGTTAGGAAGATATATAGGTCCCCTCTATAGTTAGGCAGGTATATAGGTCCCCGCTATAGTCAGATAGTTATATAAGTGCCCTCCATAGTTATGCAAGTATATAGGTCCCCTCAGTAGTCAGAACGCCAATAAAAAATATAATAACAATAATACTCACCCTGCTCTTTACTCTGTCAGCGCGGGGATGCTCCTCCGGCTGCTCCTGGGCCACACAGCTCAGGCAGAGGCATGATGAAGCAACAGTAGTTTTTTTTTAATGTGCAGGCCCACCAGTGGTCCGGGACAGTTTCGGGGCAGCAGTCTTTCGACGTCCCTTACAAGTGCAAATTCTTGTTGTGACATGTATGGATAGTTTTAAATAGCTTCAGAGCACTGTAGAATGCACTAGTATGTATGAAAGTGTCTCACAGAACTCTATACATGTCCCATTCTACGGCAAAATAGGTATATTTAACATAGCAGGCCTAGACAGCAGTCTTGACTATACTCGGCTCCAGCCATTGTTACAGTAGCATATTAGTAGCATCATCACTCAGCAAGGTTTTCTCTCAACTCATCTCGCAACTATTTACATAGTTACATAGGGCAATATGTATGAACGCCCCATTCCTATCTATTTTTATAAGCAGCGCACTCCAAATCAGTGCAATACAAAGCAACTTGTAGTGCACATCTTGTAAGCACCTGAGATCGTGGGGCATGCTGGAGGAGTGTCGCACTACAACTGTATGATTGTACACATATATTACTTTAGTGGGGCAAAACTAGGCTCATTAATTTTGGAACAGGTAAACCACCCTACAGCTACTGTAAATGACTGTACATACCTCCTATACTCTGTCATTTTGCTTTTTGCCTAATTTTCTCTGCTTCTTGGCCTCTTCCAAGAATGCATATACAGTTAAAAAACAACTCCAAGTCTGCCATGCTCACGTACCCATGAGGGATATCCCCTTTTCAGGCTACATTTTTCAACAGTATCCTGAAGGATACTTTTGACGTAGGGCATAGCGGAGTGCAAACCCAGCCTAATTCAAATAAGCTCTAGAGAAGAGAACTAGGACTTGAATACCACTTATTGGAAATAGCGTCCCTCCAACATTGCAGCTTTTCAAAAAGGTGGGTGGGGCTTACCAAAAAGAATATGATCTTGTTCAACAATCGAGAAGTTTACGGTTGAAATTTAGCACAGAAAGTATATAATTAAAAAAAGAAATTTGCTCCCGGGTTTATGTGGCATTGATTTGTCACAATAGACACTGAAAGATTAGTCAAATATATTAAACTCTAACGTATTTGGTGTATCTTACTCCAGTGCATTTTCCATTTAAATTGTTGTATTTAATGCCAGCTTTAATAGATTTCCCCCTATAAACTTTAGACTGTCTAAATATTCGGTAGTTCTATCACAGCAGCTTCTGCTTTCTGGTGTATCATTAGGCCTGTCAGTTGAACCAAAATTCCAAGCCAAAATTCTGGCAAATTTAGGAACAGAATGTCACATCATGGCCACACCCCATTCCCATGAAGCCATGCCTATCTCTAATAAAGCCTTCTCCCTTTTCGATCAGTTGCAGATACTGTCTAAAACACATAACAAATGTGTCTCCACCATATTGTCTCTGTATTTTACAAGTTTCTAGTGCAACCACAATAGTATAGGTCGCTTGATTGCTTGTGTAAAGGGGTTAACATGAGGAGAAAAGGCTAGAAAGGTAGACAACACTTAAAAAAAATTCAGGAGCAAAGAAAAAAAAAGGTAGAAAAGAGAAGGATTTAGGATTCTATGCACTAAGGATGATTGCTTAACTTTCCTTGATCATATAACTTTCAAGGTAATACTCAATCTGCCTAGCAAAGTTCTTAAGAGTTGGGTGAGACCTCAGAGATATGGATTACTGTATGTGGGTACAATACACACATCTGAACCTAAAACATACTGTCTTTAGTTCAATAGCCATGTAAAATCGTATTACGATTCAGAGCAACATTAAAATTTCTGTTGACAGAAATGGTAGATATTAATCCTTAATTTGTACATTTTACTTTTCCATTATATTTACATTTCCCCATTTATTATTGCTTTTCTGGAGTAAAAGAGGACTTTACTTTTCTGGTATAATCTTTTATAATAGTAATCTTTTTTTTTTCGTTTTTCCTTATAAATTCTACAAAGAAGCAAACTCAAAAAAAAAGTCTTAATTTCATCTGTAACATTTTTCAAGTAAACAGTTTTTTCTCTTGTATACCTCTACATTCGTTTCTAGATTTGTTTGATTACATAAATATCAAATATGTTGTCGTATCTTTATTCTTTTAACCTCTCAACCCACAAAACATGACCAATACTATTTTTCTGCACGTGCTAGTCAAGTGCTATATCTTTTCCATTGTTTAGGTTATTTGCATTTGACTGCATGACAAAAAAGGCTTTAACTAATTTTAACAATATTCACCTTATATTGTGTAAAAACTAGAGGAAATGCAGTGTTCACGCATCTAGATATCTTTATACCATATTGCTGTCACCTTGCATTCTTTCAGGTCCGGTATCATTTCATGAAATTAGGTTTTTAATAAAAATGGACTTCTGGGGATTTATTTCTTGGCCTAACTTTTTCTGTCTCTAAGTCTCATATATTATATGTTTCATGTAAATCTGCATTACGTTTTTCTGTACACATGTAAAGTGGGTATTTTATTATGAGCAATGCAATTACTGTATTTCAGCATTTTGGTAGCAGTCTAAAAAACCAAAGGCATTGTAATGAAAAAACGTGGGTGAACCATAAAAAAATAGATGAGACGAGTCAAGCATAAGGTGACGGACAATATTAAGTATAAAAAAGCAAAAACAGCAGCACCGGCAACAACTTATTATGAGTGCAAGTCAAACCCAGTCCATGGACCACGATAAATCCATGTAAGTTTAGACGGCACTTCAACTTTCAATGGTCTTTATTCCCCAATAGTGCAACATTTCAGCTCATGACTGAGCCTTTCTCAAGCCTTAAGTATAGACAAAGGAAAATATATACATCAGAGACATCTTGGTCATAATCCGTGTTTTCAGTAACTCACTTAAATAACTATGATCAGAAAACTTGACTGCTTCTCCTATTTTAAATGGTAAAATTTCCGGCCGTAGAAAATGTCAGAACTGAGTATTGCCTCAATTTATGAAACATTCGTATTCACATTTGGTACGCCTATGTTATGGAACTTGACAGTCGTAATTTTGGACTAGGGGACTTCTAGAGTGAGTTATAACCCAAGCTGATATTTTGCCTCTATAATTGTACTCTGCATGTAATTAGCCACCATGCTGCGCCGTGGACAGGCGGGCGCGCTCGCTCCCACGGGCTCATGAACTCACCTGACCACGCTCCTGATGCTTCTCGCCTGTCTGCCGGCCAATGCACGCGTCCCCGCTCCCTAGGGAGCGCGCGCGCAGGCTCTTCCGGATTTAAAGGGACAGTGCGCCGGAAATTGGGATTGCCGCTCGCTGACTCTATTTAAGGGCTCCACCTATTCCTGGACTCTGCCGAATCCATAGTGCCCTATCCTATGAGAGGAAGCCTGTTTAGCGTTCTGGTTGCCCGATCTGTGTACCAGTTCCTTTGGCTTACGTCTCCTGACCCCGAACCTCTGCTGCCTGCCCTGACCTCTTGGCCCGTCCCTGACTACGAGTTTGCCTGTCGATTTGGTACTTTGTTGCACCTCGGCTGCCACCGCAAGCAAGTTGCATCAGGGGTAGCGACCTGGTGGAATCCCGCCGCAGCAAGTCCATCCTGCTTTGCGGCGGGTTCTGGTGAAAGTCGGGACCCACTTAGACTCCGCTCCCTGGTGTGGCTTCTAACACCGCTGGATCCACTACCTAGGTCTGTTACAGTTGGATTCGGCCATGGATCCCGCCCAGTGTGGAGGACCTTACGTCTATAGTGGCTCAGCAGTCCCAGCAGCTGGCGCAACAGGCGCAGCAATTAGACCAACTGACCGCCATGATGCAGCAACTGATTACCGCTCAACAGCAGCCCTCGTCTCCTCCGGTGGTTCCTCCTACTCCAGCCGCCCCGTCTGCCTCCCTGGGACCCAAACGCCGGCTGCCGCTTCCTTCTAAGTTTGACGGCAATCCGAAACTCTGCAGGGGATTTGTTACGCAGTGCTCCATGCATGTTGAACTGATGGCCGACCAGTTCCCTTCCGAACGGGGTAGGGTAGCCTTCGTGGTCAGTCTGCTGTCTGGGAAGGCCCTGGCCTGGGCCACTCCCATCTGGGACCGGGGCGATCCTGTGACGGCGGATCTCCAGACCTTCCTTAAGGATTTCAGAGCTGTGTTTGAAGAACCCGCACGAGCGTTATCCGCGGAATCCGCACTGCTGAACCTGCGCCAAGGGGATACGTCCGTAGGAGAGTACGCCATCCGGTTCCGCACCCTGGCCTCAGAGCTATTGTGCAATGAGGCGGCATTAAGCGCTACTTTCAAAAAGGGCCTTTCCGGCCGGGTTAAGGATGCACTGGCAGCAAGGGATCTCCCGACGTCCTTGAGTGAGCTCATCCATTTGGCCACCCGACTCAGGTCGGCCTCGCCGGTTCCCTCGCCTGGCTCCGGTGTTCCAGAGACCTCAGTTACCCCTTCCGCAGCACACGGGGGAGGAGCCCATGCAAATCGACCGCGTCCAGATTACTGAACAGGAGTGGTCTCGACGTCGCGCAGAGAGGCTGTGTCTGTACTGCGCCAGTCCGGAGCATTTCCTACGAGATTGTAACCTGCGCCCTCGTCCAGGAAACGCACGCACCTAGGTCACGTGGGGGGAGGCGTCCCTAGGTGTGAATAATTCCTCTCCTCGACTAACCATGCCGGTTTTGATCGTGTCCTGTTCCGAAGCCCAAGTTCAAGTTCCGGCCTTTCTTGACTGGTTCTGCTGGAAATTTCATGGATGCTGCTCTGGTGACGAAGCTTCATCTTCCTGTGGTCCGTCTCGCCAGGCCTTTGGCCATCTCTTCCGTGAATGGTGAGATTCTACGAGACTCCATTCACTACCATACAGTGCCAGTGTCTATGCAGGTGGGGGCGCTCCACACCGAGAAGATTGCGTTCTACGTGCTGTCTCACTCCTCCTCCGCAATCCTCTTGGGGCTCTCGTGGCTGCAGCGCCATGCCCCTATACTGAGTCAGGAAACGGGCGAAGTAACGCGTTGGAGACAAGACTGCCAGTCCCATTGTCTTGTGGTACCTCGCCCGGTGCTCCCCACTTCTCCATCGACGCCTCCCAAACCCCTGCCGGGTCTGCCTCCGGAGTACCAAGATTTCGCGGACATGTTTTCAGAAAAGGAGGCGGGCACCTTGCCACCGCATCGTCCCTATGATTGCCCCATCGACCTGTTGCCTGGCACAAGCCCTCCTCGTGGCAGAGTTTACCCGCTGTCCGTTCCTGAGACCGAAGCCATGTCGGCCTATATTCGGGAGAACCTCCAGAGGGGCTTTATCCATAAGTCCATGTCTCCAGCCGGTGCCGGATTCTTTTTCGTTGAGAAAAAAGATGGCATCGACTACCGCGGTCTAAATAAAATCACGGTGAAGAACCGCTATCAGCTGCCTCTTATCACGGAACTTTTCGATCGGCTCCGCGGCGCCCAGGTTTTCTCCAAGCTGAATTTGCGAGGGGCCTATTATCTCATCCGAATAAGGGAAGGCGACGAATGGAAGACGGCATTCAACACTCGGGATGGCCATTTTGAGTATTTAGTCATGCCCTTCGGCCTCTGCAACGCCCCCGTGGTCTTCCAGGGCTTCGTTAATGAGATCTTCAGGGACCTCTTGTATTCCTGTGTGGTCGTGTTCCTGGACGACATTCTGGTCTACTCTCCTGACCTCAAGTTCCATCGTCTCCATGTGTGCCAGGTTCTTAGACGTCTTCGTGAGAATTGCCTGTACACCAAGCTGGAGAAGTACCAGTTTCACCAGTCCAGTCTGCCCTTCCTAGGGTATATCGTCTCTTCCAAGGGACTTCAGATGGACCCGACCAAGCTTTCCGCAGTCCTGCAGTGGCCTCGGCCGATTGGCCTTCGGGCTATCCAGCAGTTCTTGGGATTTGCGAACTATTACCGCCAGTTTATCCCACATTTTTCAACACTGGTGGCTCCTATTGTGGCCCTGACGAAGAAGTCTAGCAACCCTAGGTCGTGGCCACAGGCGGAGGAGGACGCGTTCTCTCGGCTCAAGGAAGCTTTTGCTACCGCTCCGGTCCTGTCTCGCCCAGACCCCGAGAAGCCGTTCTACCTGGAGGTGGACGCGTCTTCAGTGGGAGCAGGGGCAGTGCTCTCTCAGTGAGATTCGAAGTGCAAGACACTCACGTGTGGGTTTTTTTCTAAAACATTCTCTCCAGCCGAAAAGAACTACACGATTGGGGACTGCTAGTTGTTGGCCCTAGAAGAATGGTGCCATCTGCTTGAGGGGGCTCGCCACCCTGTTACCATTTATTCGGATCACAAGAACCTGGCATACCTCCAGACAGCGCAACGTCTTAATCCTCGACAGGCTCGTTGGTCCTTGTTCTTCTCGCGGTTTGACTTTGTTATCCACTTCCGCCCGGCCGAGAAGAACATTAAGGCGCTGTCTCAGGCTTCGGACACCGTGGGGGAAGACTCCCCTCCTAACCGCCACATCATTCCGCCTAACCGACTGATCGGGGCGGCTCCGATGGATCTTCGGCAGATACCTCCAGGCAAGTCCTATGTACGTCCGGCGCTTCTGAAGAGAATCCTGAAGTGTTGGCATTGTTCACGGATTGCCGGTCACCCGGGAATACGGAAGACGGCACAGCTCATCGGTCGTTACTATTGGTGGCCTGACCTGGGTAAGGACGTCAAGGACTTTGTGGAGGCATGTTCTTCGTGTGCCCGTAATAAAACTCCCCACCTGGGTTGATTCTGCCACTGTCTATCCCGGACCGCCCATGGTCCCATATTGCCATGGATTTTATCACGGATCTTCCGTTGTCGGCTGGTAATACCGTCATTTGGGTCATCGTCGACCGGTTTTCCAAAATGGCGCACTTTGTACCACTTGCCGGTTTGCCCTCTGCGCCCCATTTGGCGTCCCTGTTCTTCCAGCACATCTTCCGCCTGCATGGCCTTCCTCGTCACATTGTGTCGGATCGTGGTGTGCAATTTGTCTCCAGGTTCTGGCGGTCCCTCTGTTCCCAGCTGAAAGTGGATCTGGACTTCTCTTCGGCATATCACCCACAGACTAATGGCCAGGTGGAGAGAGTCAATCAGGTCCTGGAAAATTATTTACGACATTTTGTGTCGGCCCAGCAAGACGATTGGGCGGGTCTGTTACCCTGGGCGGAATTTGCCTACAACTCCCTGGATTCGGAGTCAGCGGGTGCCTCCCCGTTCTTTGTGGTTTATGGTCTTCAACCCTGCCCACCCCTCCCTCTGTCAACGGTCTCTGACGTCCCTGCCGTGAACTCCGTGGTTTCGGACCTAAAGGCCGTCTGGAGCAACACCCGACGGTCTCTGTGTCAGGCTTCTGCCCGGATGAAGCTTCAAGCTGATAAGCATAGGAGCCACCCTCGTTTGCTCCCGGAGATAAGGTCTGGCTGTCTTCCAGGTATATCCGCCTGAAGATTCCATCCTATAAGTTGGGGCCCCGCTACCTTGGTCCTTTTGTGGTCCTAAAGAAAATCAACCCGGTGTCCTACAAGCTCCGGCTTCCCTCCTCCATGCGTGTCCCGAATTCCTTCCACGTTTCCCTGCTCAAGCCACTCATCCTAAACAGGTATTCTCGTAGGGTGTCACCTCCTTCTCCGTCAACTGATACCTCGGATGTCTTTACGGTGAAAGAAATTCTGGCCATGAAGACGATCAGGGGGAAACGTCATTTTCTTGTGGATTGGAAGGGATTCGGGCCGGAAGAAAGATCTTGGGAACTGGAGCAGAACATCTTGGACCGGGAGCTGCTGCGGAAATTTCTGAGGACCAGAAGGAGGGAGAGACCGAAGGAGGGGGGTACTGTCACGAGTGGCGCCGGGCTGCGGGCGCACTCGTTCCTGCCCCATTCCTGCTGCACCCGGGGAGCGCTGTGCCGCGGACGGCGGGCGCGCTCACTCCCACGGGCGCATGAACTCACTTGACCACGCTCCTGATGCTTCTCGCCTGTCTGCCGGCCAAATCGCGCGTCCCCGCTCCCTAGGAAGCGCGCGCCGGCTCTTCTGGATTTAAAGGGACAGTGCGCCGGAAATTGGGAGTGCCGCTCGCTGACTCTATTTAAGGGCTCCACCTCTTTCTGGACTCTGCCGAATACATAGTGCCCTATCCTATGAGAGGAAGCCTGTTTAACGTTCCGGTTGCCCGATCCGTGTAACAGTTCCTTTGGCTTACGTCTCCTGACCACGAACCTCTGCTGCCTGCCCTGACCTCTTGGCCCGTCCCTGACTACGAGTTTGCCTGTTGATTTGGTACTTCGTTGCACCTCGGCTGCCACCGCAAGCAAATCGCATCAGGGGTAGCGACCTGGTGGAATTCCGCCGCAGCAAGTCCATCCCGCTTTGCAGCGGGCTCTGGTGAAAGCCGGGACCCACTTAGACTCCGCTCCCTGGTCTGGCTTCTACCACCGCTTGCGGTGACCCAGTGGATCCACTACCTAGGTCTGTTACAATGTCTTTTGTTCTTTATATTTATAACAAAGTACCATACCTCTATATTAAAGCCTAACACCAATATAGTTTTACCTTTTTGCTCTAAAGAACCTGAACATCTTTGTAGAATAAGTGGTTGTTTGTGCACGTTACCTGCAGTGTTGAATCTTACCACTTATTTTTGATAGGTGGTGGCAGCTTTTGTATTCCTGAGTGTGTGAAAAATGTGGCCGTATGTTTGATGCTAAATGTGTAGTTTGAAGGAGGGAAGAGTAGAAGATTGAGCAGTGGAGTAGTGTACCTTGTATGCAAAAAGTAAATTAATTGATGCTCACCTCTTATGCAATTCATGAAGTAGGGACAGTGCAAATATATCCTGTTGGTGTCAATGGAGACAGCCCTGTAGAACTTTGGGCAAAAACTAAAATATACCCTGAAGTAGAAATTTTGTTCTCCAGCGCCACAAAAGGTTAAAAACACAATCTTTAATACATATACTTTAAAAACATATGGCCCCCATCCTCTGCCCTGTTTTGAGCACAAAGCTCTTACTTGTAGAGTGAACCTTGTTTACACCCAGAAAATATTACAGGGCAGGTCAGCTCACCAAATCCAGGGCAATCTTGCACGGAGTCCATATAGTGGCTGCGGTGCACGAGAATGATCAGCTATCTCCAGCCGACCTGCAGCAATTGTAAAAAAGAAGACCAGCAACAGCGCACACAATCCAAGGGCAGGAATATAGCTATAAAATCATCCTTTTTTATTTCAACCTTTAAAAGAACTGCAATAGCACATGCTTCATATTAGCAAAGAATCGCACTATGATGGAGCATGCGCTATTGCCATTCTTTTAAAGAAATGTGTGTGCTGTTGCTGGACTTCGTTTTCACAGTTGCATTGTTTACACCTAGAGGCCTGTGCATTGGGATATAACCTTTCCCCTTCCTGTAGATCCTTTCTTTTCCCTTTCTCTGATAATGTTACTTTATTCATATTTACTGCTTTTACTGACTAGTGTATGTACTTTATTTAAGATATGAAATATTATTTATGTCATGTACTATATACTTATATTTTTAGAATTGGAATATCTGTGAGTAGCTGAGTGTCTTCTGTTGGATTGTCTGCTTTTTGGATAATTTTATCATATTTTTCAACTGTTTCTTTAGGATTTACTTCCTCTACAAGGAGAACTGTCATAGCAGCCCCAGTCACAGGGAAACACTTCTGACAAATGACAACCGTCAAATTTAGGGCTATGCTAAATCTAGTTTGACCCAGTAGCATGGTGATGTAATGTTGTTGCTTGAAGATCATGTAATTTCTGAGGACAGTGAAGTAAGCGGCATCAACATTACCTCTATTGTGCAATCCAATCAAGAGATACAGACCGCCACCAGGAAATAACTGCAGCATTCGTTTTCTCTTTCCCACCGATGTTAGCTTACGGACAATCTCCACATGAAACCTGTTTCAGGCGGTGCTCAGCCCAAATAGATAAGCTTTGCAAAGTTCAATACACAGAAGAGAAGTATAGGCGGCACTTACCACTTCAGGATAAAAACTCTTTAATCCAAATTCAAGTACAGCAGCATAAAATCTGGACGGATGGCCACAGAAACGCCAACGACTGTTTTGCGCTATCCAGCGCTTTGTCAAGGCATTACCTCTATTGTATACAAAGCACTCTAATGAGCAGTCTGTATCCAGAATTTGTGAAAAATTATTTTTTCCCTCTCTAGAGGTTTCCTTTCTCTGACATGCATTGTTATTCTAGAGCAGCACAAAATCACAGCTTTCTAGAGTAAAACCCATTAACAACTGTCATAAGAAGGCATGACAGCAGTCATTAAGGGGTTAATTAAAATGTGATACATGCTTTTGTTATTTTTGTAGATGCTTTTTTGTTCCACTTCTGTTCAAAACTTTCACTACTCTAGTTATTTAACTAATGTATTGAAAACTGTTTTCATTACACCAAAGATAATGAAGACTGTGCAAAAAATGTTTCATATTCAATCATTTGGATTAGATTGAAATAAAAGTGACCAAATCTTCTGCACGGAGCACCATAGTTTCAAATGCAACTGTTGACCAAGATTTACATGTAGGACATTGCACAATCATCCTCATTATTTTACAAATTTGTACATGAATACCTTTTCCAAATGAGTAATTTATGTAGTAACTCTCATTACTATTGTAAATTGCCGAACAGTATTATAACTAAGAATTGAGCTTTTAGTTACCATTCTGATTTTAACTAAGTTGCTCTGCAGGGAGCCACCTAACCACCTCCTCCTGCCGGTCTCACTGGAGTGATGCACTGTGGACCTGCACTGCTTGCCATCAAAAGAAAGGGGACAGTCATTAAGGGGTTAAATGCTACTATAACAACCAAGAACATTTTTGAAGCATGAGCTATAAAGGTTTGGACCAAAGAACAAAAGCAGAGAGTAAAAAGGAGCCAGAGAAGCTGATCATTAGGTAAAGAAAAAAAGAGAAGCTAAAGAGGACAAAGATCATGATTACCAGCAAAAAAGGAAGTTCACATAAAGCTCAACAGTGAGGAAATAGAAGTAGTCGAAAGCTTTGTTTATCTTAGATTCTTCAAGAGGGATCAAGCGTCGAATAGCACTTTGGAGAACAGCCATGGTCAGAATGGACCAAAAAGTTGTTGCAAGGATGTTTCAGTAACCACTATTGTGACAGTAACGGCGACATTTATGAAGGGGTCAGTTTTAATGTTCTGGCGATAAATGCGGCAAAAGTGATTAGTCTGCCCAATTTCTCGATGTATGGCGCGTCGAATGAACATGTTTGCCGCATTGTGCTCTTGGTCTGACACAAAGTTGTGGGGGCGTTCTGGGGGCGTGTCGCACCATGTTGGTAACATTAAAAACATTTATGAATGTAGCTTGGCAAAATTGGTTGCATTACTGCTCAAACAGGTAGACCTATTTCAATGTGGTCTGCCTGAGCCTGTGCTGTCGCAGTAGAACTAGATTTGCTATTAGGGCAAAATATGTCCCTTTTTTCTCAACTTATACCAGTAAAATAATAAAAAGTAATTTTTGATAATTATCAAACACTATATAAAATTAAATAATATGACTTTTATAATAAATTATGTAATATAAAATTTATTATCGAACAAAACACAGATGTGAGGTGTGAACTTTAGGCGCCATTTATGAGTGCACATTCACCACTTTCTTATATTCAGGCACATTTTACATGGGAAAAAAGAAACAAAAAATTGTCACAAAGCACCACATTTCATACATGACACCCTAGGTCTTATTTATGAAAATTGTCTAGCAGTATGGCTGTTTTTATTGTCCATAGAAACCAATCAGAGATCAGCTTTTATTTTTCCAGAGCAATAAAGAAAATAAAAGCTGACCAATGATTCGTTGCTCTGACTAACAAAGAGAATCTTAGGGTGCGTCCACACTGCAGTATGCAAATACCAGCCGGATCCTGATTAAAGAATCCAGCCAGTATCTTGACACTGTTTCCGTGGTTTTGGGGAACATTTCGGTCCACAGTTTGCGGATTTACCCGTTTCCCTGAACCACTGACATGTACATCTTCCGTCCGAAAACCAGGCACAAGAATTAACATGTTCTAAGTTTTTCAGAATGCCTACAGTGTCAAAAACCGTCCGGCAAAAAATCCATTCAGTGGGGACTGCTGAACGGATTTTCTATTAAAATCAATCAGGATGACTTACAGATGACTTTCAAATCAAAAATCTTTCTGTAAATCCAGCTGAAAATCCTGCTGCGGGGACAAGCCCTTATTGTTAGACAGTCTTCATAAATGAGGCCCATTGTATTCCCAATTGTGACATACAGTATGGCTGTGAGACATAGATGCTCACAAAAGCAGACAGAAGAAAAATTGATGGACAACTAGCACCACCATATTCTAAAACTGAGAATTGTTTCTGGAATCAAGAACACCACTGAAACTGATTTATTTTGGTCTTATGATGAGGGCAAATTCATTAGAAAAGAAGATGCTTTTCGGGATGGTACATGGTAAAAGAAAAACAGGGGAGACCAAAAGCCTGTTGATTGCACCCGGTCAAGTAGTAGGAACAAATACCAAGCAATTGATAGAAGCTTTGGAAAACAAGGAAGCACAACGAGAAGAGTATCCGAGGATGAGACACTACTGAACGGATAAAAAAGAGCCCCTAGATTTACAACTTTTACATTCAATAATGTATTGAATCAGATTAATGAATGTTTTATGCAGCTTTGATTACAAAGTTTTTTTTTCTTATTTTGACAGAGAATTTTATGTTACCTTATAAAAAATAATAATGTTTCCATGACGAGATTAATCCACTTTTTTGTTTTGTCTGATCAAAATAAATGTAACATTTTAATATGACTACAGTGCGCATATTATACAGAGTAAGCAGCCAGAATGGAATTTAAATTGCAGAGCTATATAATGTCAGTTCTAATGTCCTGTAGTATTTATCTGCACTCAACATTGTTTTTAATAAGATGATCAAGTCATCCAGAAGCAGCTGAAGCAAAATATTTCAGAATATGAAAATAAGGTTTCCTGTAGTAAATTTTAATTGCAGGAAACAAAAGCAGAGACATTAGGATATAATGCAAATACTGCAGACTTTACTCAGGAGACCCGTACAGGAACTATCTAATGAAGGGCAGACAGACTTTTAAATATTCCTAAAAGCCATAATTATGTATAATTACAGGTATCTATCTACCATGGAATAGCTTCAGTAAAATAGTCCCCAACACATACAGTACATGTCATATAGAATTACTTCTGTGCTACATTGAAGAACCAGTAAAATTAGAATGAAAACAAAATCTTTTATATGATGAGCTAGAACATGATTAATGGTGCAATTTAGGCAGTTATCCTTATTTTTAATGTCTGTTATATGCTGATGTGCAGTATATGGAAGTTTCAAAATGTTTATTTGAAACTATTTTTTAAAACTATCTTGATTAAAAGATTGAAGGAGAAGTCAGGTAACTACAGGGATGATGGCCACAGACTTTCTGTAAGGAACAGTTGGGTGAGGAGGAAAAAATAATTTTACTCTACAAGCCCTAGAATAAGCCTTCTCATGAGAAACATAAGTCTAGCCAAGGCTGTTTGGCGTATGCTTTTATGGAAATTTCTCAAT
Organism: Phyllomedusa bahiana; assembly: GCA_025379985.1. Lineage (NCBI taxonomy): Eukaryota > Metazoa > Chordata > Amphibia > Anura > Hylidae > Phyllomedusa > Phyllomedusa bahiana. The sequence continues at coordinate 17,395 of JAODAL010006541.1, read as the reverse complement.
GCTGTAGAGTCTGTAGAATCTTGAATCTTTGTGACTTTAATGAGACTTTTCCTTTTCCTAATTGATGGAAATAATGCACAATTGTGTTTTTATTGCAGTGGAAATATAAAGAGAGATCTGTTATATGGAAAGTACTGATGTATATTGAGGATACAAAAATTGATTATCCCAACAAAATAAACATATTATATTTAAATCTGTGAATCACATCCAGCATGTAGTATAGACAATGATAGACAATTCTATCTCAGTCACTCCAAGTTTATCATACGTAACAATAATATTAACTCAATGATAAATATTTAATTTAGCTTTATATAAGGAAGCTGTGCAAAGCTTTACACATCAACCCTAGTGGTTAAGTAGCTTAGGGGCTCACCGTTACGTTATTTGTAAAAAAAAAAAAAAAAAGACAAATTTAAAAGTATAAAAATAAATAAAAAATATTAAAAGTTCAAATCATCTTTCTTTTGCTATTCTACAAATAAAAATTGAAGTTACACATAATTGGTATTGCCACTTGGTAAAAGTCCAATCTTATAAAACATAGCATCATTTAACCCACACGCTGAACACCGCAGAAGATTTTTAAAAATTCCAAACGCCAAATATGTGTTTTTTTTGGTCATGTCACTTCCCCTTTGAATTGGAATAAAAAGTGATCAAAAAGTCGCATCTATCCCAAAATAGTACCAATAAAAAGTGCACTTCACCCATTAAAATTGCACACTTAGGGCCACATGTATGAATCCCGACAGGTTCGGGGCGCACCTTTCCGCTAGTTTTCCGGCGGAATCTGCGCCTGATTTATGTCGGGGCCGGGGCGCGCTCATACATACAATGTAAAGTCTGCCGCGCCTCGCCTGTGTGTTAGGCGCAGTGCGGGTACATGGCCGAAATCAAATTATAACCCCTACAGAAGTGGTCCCGATGTGTATTAAAAACGAATGATAATATGGGGGTAACGAAAAAAAAATATTAAATCAATAAAAATCATGTTTATTTCTTTATTTTCGTTGACCCATACTATTGATCCTTGGCTAATGAAAATAAAGAATAAAACATGATTTTATTGATTTAATATTTTTTTTCGTTACCCCATATTATCATTCGTTTTATATACACATCGGGACCACTTCTGTAGTGTTATAATTTGATTTCGGCCATGTACAGTTTGATTTCAGATTGCATTAGAAAACCCATAGGAGCGTCGCTCGCTCTCCCATTGGTCCAAATAACGGCGCCTCTTTTAACTTAGCCAATCACAGAGCGCGTTCAAAATTTTCTTTTCCCCATAGAACTCTATGAGAAAGTAGCTTGCGCTCTGATTGGCTAAGCTGGACGAGCCCCCGCCGCTTCAACCAATCAGCTTGTTTCTGCATTTTTACTGTATTTTGAACTGTCCCGCCTTTGAATATGATTGGTCAATTTTTCTCCATAGGATATAATGGGACATTGTCGCTCCTATTCTGATTGGTCAATTCTCCTCCATAGGTTAGAATGGGACATTGTCGCTCCTATTCTGATTGGCTGGTTTCTGCCGACCCATGAGAATAGCTTAAACAATTTGAATTACTGTATTTCCCGGCAATTCTCTCTATTGCAATTTCCTATGTAGCGCCGGTCTCGGCGACAAACGCGTTGTTCGGGTTTTTAACTGCTTTATTTGTAAAGAAGGGTTCTGCTCTTTATCTGATAATGTTTTACACTTAATAAAAATCATTTTTTGATTAATACTTCATGCCGCACGGCGCTGAGCGCCGAGATTTCAGAGCGCCCATCTCTCCATAGACTATAATGGGAGAAGTAGCTCGCGCTCTGATTGGCTGGGATAGCCAAGCACCCGCTAGCTCAGCCAATCAGCTCTTTTCTGTCTTTTTACTGTATTTTGAACTGTCCCGCCTTTGATTTTGATTGGTCCAAACTTCTCCATAGGATATAATGGGACTTTGTCGCTCCTATTCTGATTGGTTAATACTCCTTCATAGGTTATAATGGGACATTGTCGCTCCTATTCTGATTGGCTGGTTTATGCCGACCAATGAGAATAGGTTTCAGAATTTGAATTACTGTATTTCCCGGCAATTTACAATATCATAATTCTTGATATTGCGCCGGTCTAGCTTTTTGGAAAGGGCTTTTTTTTGGAAGTATGTTTATTTTTTACGGTCAGCTCTTTTCTGACACTGTTTTCCGCCCTTATAAAGGCGATTTTTTCGGAATCATACTCCTGCTGCACGGAGCGAAGCGCCGAGATTTCTGTCGCGATCTTCTATCTGCTTCCTCGCATGTTCGGATCCTGCTTTACTTTGCCTCTGTCGGAGCATTTAGACCAAAAAAAACCTGGTCTGCCTGTCGGAGCTGCCGAGCGCTGCACTGCGCCTTGCTTTGCTGACTCGCCATCGTACATGCCTCGGAGTTTTCGAGCGCGCCGCGACCCGCCCCGGAACGCCTACCCCGCACCCATACCGCGCCCACTGCCCACCCCTTCATGCGGAGAGCAGCTGAAAGTGGCGAACACTGCGCCTAACACTGAATCCCCGCGTCCGACAGTGGGATTCGGGCTGGGAGGCGCAGTATACGCCAGAAAACGGGCGAAAAGCCCGTTCATACATGTGGCCCTTAATCTGGTCCATATTTGGAAGAACAAAAAGTTATTGGTCACAGAAATTGGTGCTGCAAAGCAAATTTAAGAAATAGAAAATGTTTGCATTTTGCAGCACTTAAACATAACAAAAACCCTACTCACTTGGTATTGCTGGAATTGTATCAACCTGCAACATACAGATAACAGATTTTTTATACCGAAATATAATCCCCTTTCCCCCCAATTATACTGCAAGTACATTTTTTTATGGTCAATGACAATATTAAAAAGTACATCCTGCAAAATAAAAGCCCTCATATGTCTATGCAGATGGAAAAATAAAAAAAAATTCTGGCTCTTGGAAGGCAGAGAGGCGAAAAAAAGAAGAGTCATATTATTATGAAGGTGTTAAGTAGAAATGTAAGTCTAAGAAAGACCTAATAGATTTAAAGGGGTTTTCATAGGTTTTCTGAATACTCTCTACTGTCTGGTACTTTGTAGGTATAAAACCTGACCTATACTCCCCTCCCACTGCCACCATTTCAGCATCACCAAAGTTCAAGTGTCCTCCACCAGTCTCTCGGCAGTGATATAACATTTGTCATTCATGTGATTGTGAGGCAATTACTGTCCTTAGCATTCATATGCCATACATGTGAGTAGTGAGGCACTGAGGACAGTAACTGGTTCACAGCTACATGAGGAATAAATGTTGAGTTACTGCTTTTGGACTGTCGAGAATGTCGAACTTTGAAGGTGCTATAAAGGCAATTGAAGAGTAACATAGTCCCAAGCAGTTGAGTTTTCCATTGAGTCCAACCTATAACCTTATAGTGGTGATCCAGAGGAAGGCAAAAATCCCTATGAGGCAGATGCCAATTGTCCCATACAATAGGAAAAATGTCTTCCTGCTTTCCAAAGTATGGAAATCAGAATAAATCCCTGGATCAACGTCTAATTTCCAAAATCTAGTCCGCATAACCTGTACTGATATATCAAAGCCCCTCTTGAGCTTGTTCAATGATTCTGGAATCTAGAAACATACATAAAAGAAAGTGTAGGGAACAAATATTGTTATTCTTGATTTATAGAAAAGGGGATAATTCAAGAAAATTTAACATGTGGACTTTGCTGCAGATTTGTAATGGATTTCACTTTTGTTTTCACCAATCTATATTAAAAGAGATCAAATTTCACAACAGACAAAAACATGCCTCAGATTTTAAAGTCTTCACCACAAATCAATTTTAACACTGCAAATGTTCATCGAGATGAGATTTGCTGCTACTGTTTTCCACTGCAGATTTTCCATTCTGCATTTCTGCTACATGTGGAATTAGCCTTCCAAGGGATATGTCTGCGGTAAAATTAGTTTTTTTTTCAAATTGCTGAACTGTACAATTACAGGCACACATTTTGTCACTTTTCAATCTGGCACTTTTTTGCCCCATAAATACAATACTTTACCCACTGCTCAAAATATTCGGTGCCATCTAAAAAGACCTATTCTGAATATTTATTATTTTTGTAATCATGAAACAAAGAAGGTTTCTATAATGGGTTCTTCTGTAATCTGTCAAAGCCTATATTTGCATTACATAAGAATTAGCTCACTTTAAAACTAATACGTATAATTGAGCAGGCCTTATTTTTATTAGACTACATGGAAAGACATAGTAAATTTCACTATGACACATAATGAGTACTGATTTCAGTGAATTACACTGCTTCACTGTGTAGTGTAGAAAAAAATTCACATGACAAGGGATATACACAAATGAATGGCTCATTTCCTTCAGAGCAAAAGCAGTCAGATCAAATGTAGTTCTGCGTGAATAGATCAGTGTTATGTTATAGATGTGTTCGTAATTCAAGTCAAAATCATAGTCACAAGCAGAATGCCTTTTGGGGATATGTATAAACTGTATATTGAAATTATAATCTTAAATATAGTTCCCACATTATTCACAGAATTTTTTGCTTTAAAAATTATTTTCCAATCTAATAAAACCTCTAAAAATATGTTTTCCATAATACCAATAAGGGAAAATAATCTGTTTTTAGCATCTTGAGCATCTTGAATAAAACTATGCATAATGGAAAAATTAGACACCCTGAAATTTCCCATAGCCATAATAACTGCTTACAACATGCCTGTTAAACTTGGCAAAAATAAGCTGTTAAAGGGGTTGTGTCATTTCAGATATTTATCACATTTGATAGGTAATAATTGTCTGTTTGTTGGGGATCCAACCACTGGGACTCCCAAATCTCCTGTTCATACTCACAGCGCATTTAAACGCATTCCTCACAAGTGGTCAAACATGTGCAGTACTGCTCAATTTAAAGTCTATAAGACTGAGAGATAGCTGAGTACAGCACTCGATTAAGGATAGGGGATTTGGGGACCATCACTTTAGGGACTGTGGAGGTCCCAGTCATGGGACCCCCATTGATCATACATTTATCACTATTGTTGAGCGAACTATTCGTGAAAAGGTTTGTTCGAATAGAACATTACGTATTTTTCGAACTCGAGCAGAACCAAGCTTTTTATGGTAGCTCGTGTGAAGTTTGCGTTAAACACGTGCGTTCGGCGAGCCATTTCTTACTTTCACTTTGCTTCTTCCTGTACTTTTGGTGCCATCCAATCAGTGCAGACAATATGAAAGTGTCCAAAAATGTCACCAGTGAGGGTGTAATGATCTCATTGGCTGCTGAAATCACATGACCCTGTTCTATGTATTACACTGTATTTCCTGTTGAATGCTATTTACACTTTACTCTCTATACTGAACACTCTGCTCTCTGTGTCTGCATACTTGAATGCATTTCACAGCGAGTTTAGAAAAGAAAAGCTGCTTGTTAGATTAGTTAGGAGGAGTAAGCTTAGGGAATTATACACAGGAAAAGTTAGGGAGTTTTAAGTTGCTGCCTGTATCTTTCACATCTTCAGTCTGAGTGCCCAAAAGTGCTGTGAGTGCTGTTTTGGGGGTACAGCCAGTGGAGAAGACACAGTTAGCACCGTTGCAAATGATAGGGATTTAACAACAGTTGTGATTTGCTGTTTTGCTGCCATTGTTCATCCTTAAGACTCCGTTCAACAGATATTCAATTGAAAAAAATTATATTTATAATCCTATTTGCAAAATATAGGGATTCTATAACAGTTGTGATTTGCTGTTTTGCTGCCAGGGTTCTTCCATAAGACCCCATTCAACAGATATTCCATTGAAAAATTTCTTTTTCTAAACCTATTTGCAAACTATAGGGATTCTACAACAGTTGTGATTGACTGTTTTGCTGCCAGGGTTCTTCCATAAGACCCAGTTGAACAGATATTCCATTGAAAAAATTATATTTCTAATCCTTTTTGCTAGTTGCAAAATATAGGGATTCTACAACAGTTGTGAGTGACTGTTTTGTTGCCAGAGTTCTTCCATAAGAACCTGTTCAACAGTTATTCCATTGAAAAAATTATATTTCTAATCCTATTTGCTAGTTGCAAATTATAGGGATTCAAGAACAGTTCTGTGTCGCAGTGTTGCAGGGTTCTTCTTTAAGACACTGTTAACAGATATTCCATAGAAAGAAATCTATTTGTAATACTATTTGCTTGTAGCAAATTTTTGGCATTCAAGAAGACAACTTTATTTTTCCAGTGTTTGAAGCAGAGTTCTCCCACAAGAGACCATTAACAAATGTCCCATACAAACAAATCTATTTCAAATGCTGGTTGGTCCTTGAAATTTTTCCTGAGGGCCCAAAAAAGGTGATTTTTGCTGTTTTGTGGGTACAGCTAATGCAGAAGACACCGTCAGCTAATCTCCTATAGAAAGAACTGTATTTCAAATAATGGTTGCTTGCTGCAAATTGTTGGTATAGAAGAAAATGTATTTTCTTTTGGGGATAGAGTTCTTGCATAACAGACCGTTATCCAATCTCCTATAGAAAGAAATGTATTTGAAATTGGGGTTGTTTGCTGTTAATTATTCTGATTGAAGAAAAATGTTGGGGGTTCAGTAATTGTATAACACATCATCTCCAAATCTCCTATACAAACAAATATATTCTAAACAGTGGTTGGTTGCTGAAAATTATGCTGAGTGCAGGAAAGTTCATTTTTGCAGCTTTGGGGGCTCAGTAACTCTATAACGTACCGTCTCCAAATCTCCTATACAAAGAAATATATTTTAAAGGGAATGTGTCATCAAAAATGACTTATTGTTTAACTCACATTGTTATGTTCAACAAATTTTTTAAGAATTTTTTTTTTGTTTTTTTCATTTTCCATATCACTTTCATATTTTTTTAATAATTCTTAAGTCCTGCAGTTTTCACTTTAGCCACTAAGCCTAAAAATAGTCTGACACTTCCTGTTCTGTACAGAAAGATTCTCATTTGTCTGCTCATTATCAGCACAAAGAGGGTCAAACTGAAAGGAGACACCAGTGTGAATAGATAACACAGGATCCACCAGTTACAAGAGGAGATAGTCAAAGTTCACCGTTTCACCTCCCTGCACACTGATTTCTTCCCAGCTCACAGAGGATGACTAGAAAACTCTCCCATAGAAGTGAATGGGACTGAGTCAGTCTTAAATCTCCTATGTGCATGAAGCTGCTGTAAAGTATCTATCTGACTGCTGTTAAAGCAGTGCAAATAAGGCCTAGTAGCCAAATGAAAACTGCAAGACTTAAGAATTATTAAAAAAAATATTAGTAGTATAATGTTGTACCGTGTTAGCCATAGAAAGTAGTAGAAGAGTGAAGAAATCAGGCGATACCTTTTAGAGGCTAACTGAGTATATTTGATGGTAAGCTTTCGAGAGAACTAGCTCCCTTCTTCAGACATGATGATATACTACAACCCACAGCTGGAGATCCTACGAAAGTTTGCCAAGGAACTTCAACCTGTGCTACATAGAGACAATAGACTCAAAGACATATTCCCAGTCCCCCCTCTCCTCTCCTTTCGGCAACCACCAAACCTGCGGCGCATTATTGTCCGGAGCGCCCTGAAGGCCCCAACTGAAAATGGCACCTCACCCTGCCTGCAAAACAGGTGCAAGACCTGCAGTCACATCCACACTGCTGACAGTGTACCTGTCCCACAGTCACAGCAGGTGCACAGAATTAGGGGGACATTTTCCTGCAGGTCTAGCAATGTGGTGTATCTGATCATGTGTGCGCAATGCCCGACCACAGGCCTTTATGTGGGGGAAACAGGACAGAGACTCAGCCAGCGCATGAACTCCCACAGATTCACTATTAATAACAGTAGAACTGATCTTCCAGTGGCACAACACTTCTCCAGAGAGGACCACTGTATTGAAGATCTGAAGATTGTGGTTTTAATGGGACACTTTAAGACGCAGAGGGAGAGAAAGGAGTGGGAATTTAAATTATGCAAAAATTTCAGACTCTGCAAAATGGGTTAAATATCCATGCTAGCTTTATGTCAAACTATATGTGAACTGTGATGGCCACAAATTACACGTGATGGCTGTGAGATAAGACAGCAGATTTACTGACCCCTCTGTCATGCCTCACAAGTTTCCAGATAGTTAATTGTTTGACCTGTTGTAAATGACTTGTTTGCTTATTTTGCATTTTGTTATGTTTAAGAATTCTAAGATCCTTTGAAGGTCCATGTCTTGTGTGTATAAAAAGCCTGTGAATTTTCAATTTCTTGTATAACAACCTGTCTGAAGAAGGGAGCTAGTTCTCTCGAAAGCTTACCATCAAATATACTCAGTTAGCCTCTAAAAGGTATCGCCTGATTTCCTCACTCTTCTAAAAAAAATATTGAAAGTGATATGAAAAATTAAAATAAAAAAAATTCCTAAAAAATGTGTTTAACATAAAAATAGGACTTAAACAATGACTAATTTTTTGACATATTCCCTTTAAATATTGGTTGGTTGCTGAAGATAATACTGAGTGGAGAAAGGTTAATTTATGGCAGTTTTGTGGGTGAAATACTTTTAAAACATATAGTATGTAGAGATGGGCGAATCGATTCTAACGAAGTGGAATTCGTTTAGAATTTCAGGAAAACTTCGGTTCAGAACGAAGTCGAACTTTGGGGTACTTTGTGTGAACGAAGTGTGCTTTTGATTGATAAAATGGCTGCGAGCACATGGCGTTACATGTGGCAAACAACTCTGGGAGGAAGAAGGGCATAGCCTGCATGACATGTGCAGAGATGAAGCCAATCAGAGACCGGGGGGATTTCTGTGACGTCGCCGCACTATATAAGTCCGGGCGCGACGTTGGGAGCTCATACCACTCTCACTGTACTGATTAGGGAAGGTGCTGCTGCAGCTGCTTATGATATCTCATACTAAAGAACTCATTTTTATACAGCGATTTTTGGGGGGTGTCTCAGCTTGTCTCAGAGACTGCTTCTCTTAACGTTCTATTTCTGATTTTTTTGGGTATTGGATCTGAAGTCCAATGTGTCCAGTGCAGCTGCATATACATTTTAATGCTATCTGCTCACAGCACATTGAATATCCAAGGGTGATCTAAGCCTCTTCCTGTTGTATTCATTTAAAGAAACAGCGTTTTTACAATACAAATATCACTTCATTTTTGGCTGCTCAATTCTTTTGTGCAATTTACATCCAGTGGTTAATAAGCGTTATTCTGCTGCTGTGCTGACTAAAGAAACCTTTATTTCACCGCCAAAAAAGACTTTTTTCCTATAGCAAAAATTCAAAAGCGAAGTTAATTAAAAGTTTTTCTTATTTTGTAGTTTAAAAAAAAACTCACTGAACACGTAAAAACGGTGGTTTTGGGTTCCTTTTTTTGGGCGCAATTTTAAAAAAAAAGGGGTTAAATTTAAGGGGTTGTTCTGCGCTGGGTGACAAAAGAAACCTTTTTATTTCACCGCCAAAAAAGACATTTTTCCCTGTACATAATTCACAAAGCAAAGGTTTAAATTTAAAAGTTTTCCTCTTTTGGAGCATAAAAAACACGCCATTGTAACACGCTAAAAAGCTCGTAGTTTTCGGTTGTCAATTTTTTTTGCGCAATTTACACCCAGGGGTTAAAAAAGTGTTGTTCTCTGCTGTGGTGACAAAAAGAAACCTTTTATTTCCCGTCAAAAAAGACATTTTTCTGTAGCATAATTCACAAGCGAAGGTTTTAAATTACAAGTTTTCCCTCTTGTTGTGTACGTAATAAACACCCCTTTGTAACACGTAGAAGCTGGTATTTTGTGGTTGCTCAATTTTTTTGGCGAATTTACATCCGGGGGTTAAATTTAAGCTTTTTTGTGCGTGGAACTAAAAGAAACCATTTATTCACCGCCAAAAAAGACTTTTTTCCTTGTATAATTCACAAGCAAAGGGTTAATTACAATTTTCCTTTGTTTGTAGCGTAAAAAACACGCCTTGTAACAGCACAAGCTTGTATTTTTGTGGTTGCCAATTTTTTGGGCGAAATTTTTACATCCAGGGGTTAATTAGTGTTGTTTCTGCTGCTTGGGACTAAAAGAAACCGTTTATTTCACCCCCAAAAAAGACATTTTTCCGTAGCATAAATCACAAGCGAAGGGTAATTAAAAGTTTTCATCTTGTTGGTATGAAAATACACCTTGAAACCCCGCTACAAAGCTGGAAATTTTTTTGGGGGGCTGCTCAATTCTTTTGCGCAATTTCACCCAAGGAAAACAAGTTTTTTTTCTGCAGTTTTACTCGTAAAAGAAATTTTTTTTTTCACCGCCACAGAAAATTCTGTAGCATAATTCATATCCAAAGGTAGTTAACCCTTTTGTGCTTTTACATTCATTAAAATCACAGAGTTTTTAAAGGCACATACAAGTAATTTTTTCCTGCCCATTTGTGGGGAAATTTTAAAAAATCCAGGGTTCCCCAAGCTTTTATGTTTCATTTGGAGTAAAAATACAGGGGGTTATTTATCAATACAATATTTTTCATAAACGGTTGTACATTTTAGAACAAACAGTATGTCAGACAGAGAGGGGCAGGCTCTTCACCTGCAGTGGCAGTGGACAAACATTCCTGAGCGGGCCCCAAAGGTCGCAGCCAGAAAGGGGGACATCATGCAGGGTCACTGGGTGGGCCACAACTGCCTTGCCATTAGCGGCCGTGTTTTTTCAAAACCCCAATGGTTTTGTTTTGGTTGCCCAGGTCATCCATTTCCCTCCAGATGACATTGACACCCAGCCAAGAGTCGGTTGGAACCCGACACAATCATTAGTTGGCATGGCCCGGGGAGGATCAGCGGCCCTCCCCTTTCCCTAAACCCCCACCTCGTCCCACCCCGGTTCCCCTCACCAGAGATCTACAGGGTGGTTGGGGGCTCGGCCACTTATACGAGGATGAAAAATTTGAGGAGGGCGAAAACACACTGGCAGCGAAGAAAGGGCCAATATCCCCTGCTTTTGCAGTAGGCGGAAAAAGTATAGATGGGGAGAGTAGCATAGGAGGTCAGTTGTGAGGGTCAGCCCTGCAAACCAAAACCGGTGATGAGGACAGCAGTGACGATGAAAAACCAAAAAAGATGATGATGTAGCCGACCCACTTTGGGGGCCGGGTGAAAACAAGGGTTTCATCACTCAGGAGAAGAGGAGTCGTTGCGCTTCAGGGAGCGGGACGCCAGCAAGGGGGTTTTGGCCGTTTACAGCAGGGTAGCAGCAGTGTGAGGTCGGGAGCCCAAACGGCCCGGGGTAAAAAACCCGTTCGCAGGTCCAAAAATAGCGGGACGGGGGCCAGCGAGGGAGCGGCGGCAGTATCACTCAGTGCGGAGCGTGGCGGTAAAAAACAGCTACTGGCGGTGTGGGCATTCTTTTCTAAGAAACCCGGGGGGCCGAATGGGGTTTTTTAAAATTTGGGGGCAAAAGGAAGGTGGGGAGGGGGCAACGTTGGCACCACGGCCCTGCGTCAACACATGAGCGTCACATCCGGTGGCCTGGGAGAAACGTGGTTCAATTTTGGGGGGTTCCCCTCCCGCCCCCCCAGCACGCACGGCCAGTGGCACGCATGCCATTCAGCCCTCAAGGCTCCACCACCCCTGCAGAAGGGGTGTTTCTCTTTGCCACATCTCCCGGTCCAGATGCTCCCGCTCCCCGTATCATGGCGCCAGACGGCGTTCACAAGGCGATTGCAAAAAACAACGTATGCGTCCAAATCATCCTAAGGGCAGCAGCTGACCGTGCTCCCTTTCCAAAAAGGGGGGGACTCTGCACCATTCAAAAACAATGGTTTTGCCCAGACGGAGGTTCCAAGCCGTAATTTTTTTTCCAAAAAGGGAGTACCAGACTTCTAAATATGTAGAACGAAAATGGGCCAGTCCTTGAGCTTATCAGTTTGTTCCAAAGGGGCACGGCAGCGCAGAGTCTGGAGCTGAATACGGTCAGGGCCCGTACATGTCCTTTACGGCCCCCTGGGTGAATGTGCTTCCTCCCAGGCACCAAAAACTTGGACAGGAGACGGCGCTTTCTCCTCCACTTGTCAAACTGCGGTCCGCGCCAATGTCCGCCTCCCCTCCACCAACCATATTCAGCCCCAAAGTACTGCTCCCTCATACGACATGTGTAGGCACAGCGGTTTTTATGCAGTTCTACACCCGGCTTGCCTCGCGAACGTATCCCCCAGGGGAGGAAATGCTCCCTCCATGCAGCAAAAAATCATTGTGGTTTCTCCGCGCCCAAAGCAAAAAAGGACCTGGTGAGGACAATGAAGGGGAAAATGGTGTCCGGCTGCACCCCAGAGGGATGTCCATGCGCCCCCGTAGGTGATGTTTCAATCTGGGGTGAAAAGGTTTCCCGAAGTCTTCCACCCATCTTCAAAGATTCTGAAAAAGGCCAGGAAATGGCATGCACTTTATCCATTCCCCCAAAACCCGGAACACCCTCCTCGAGTTGCGTGGCAGAACCGGCCTCCCCCAAAACACTCTTATATGCGATGTTTCCACCCGTTGGAAATTTAGCCCTGTACATTTGGACCGACTGTATGAACAGAGAAAGGGGCCCTTTAAAGATTTTTTGATGATCCCGCGGACAGGAGTATCCCCCGTGTAACTTTGTGTCGCCGTGGCAGCTCATGCGTGACACCTGCCGTTTGTTTTAGGGGCCCTTTTAGGGGGCCAGTTATTTGTCGTGCCCGGAAGGGATGAATAACGTCATTCCATGCTTCAGTCCTGGGAAAAATGCTGAAAAATCTGTCGGGAGGGAAAAGGAGACAGGCGCCTCTCTCGCGGCACATAGTCCGGGGGGGACGAAAAGGGGAGGAGGGGACATTGGAAAACATTATCGGTGAAAAGAGTGGTTTTCTACCCAGGTGACAAACGAGGAGGAGCAGGAGCAGCTGGAGGAGGTAGATGGAGATGATAAAGAGGGAGAAAACCCGCAAGCACCCCTGGCAGTATACAGTGGGAAAGGAGGCGGGAGCCCCCCTTTGGGGGCATTTGTGCAATGGCCCCAGCATGTGATTTGCCTGGCTATGACGCCGAATAGTCAGCATCCGGCAAAGGGGGACTTCTGCTGCACCTATTTGGACCCTCGCTATCGGCCCAAAAAGGGGAGTTTTTTTCCCAACATTGAAAAGGGGGACAAACTCAAATTTTACAAAAGGGGGAAATTTTCTCCGTTTTTTGGCCATCCCTTTTGTGCGGCATCGCCCCCTCCTCTGACGGTCTGACCGGGGGGGTTCTTCAGCCGCTCACGTACTACTGCCAGCGGCTGCTGGGGGGAAGGGGGGGGGTTTTATAAAGCAGTACACCCCAAATCACACCCCAAACCTAAATTGGGTCAGATGAGCACTTCCCACCCCCCTAGTGGGGAGGGTGTCCCCCAAAGCAGCAGCGGACCTGGAGCACCCCCTAAAACCAACGGTGGTTGCCAACTTGGCCAGCACTCTGCCCCCCCGGGTTGGAAGATCCCCCGGGGACTACGGAAACACCCAAAAATCGATGTGGGGGCCGAAAACTTGCCGGGTTTGCAGTGGAAAGCTTTTCCTGCCCTCCAGTAGTTTTGGCCCAATCAGAGCGGGGGGTTCAGTGGGGCCCGGGGGCCCATCGTTACCCCAAGGAGAACCCCTTGTCCGGGGGAAATGGGGAAACCCAAACTGACCTTTTAAAGATGAATCGGGCGTGGATCGGCCGGGTTTTTCCACACACCAATCCCTTTAAGGCGTAGATTTTACTCACCCAGACGCCTCCCCCCAAACTTTTGAAAATGATCTGGGTTCAAATTTACCGGGCCTAAACCACTATTTGATGCGCCCCCCCCTGAGGGCCACCCCTTTGCTGACAGTTTCTCCATCTGCCCCCAAAGCTTTTTTTTACCAGGGATGGAAATTGCCAAACCCCCCCTCCGACCCTGTGCCCTTTGGTGCACTCGGGGCCCCTATTTGCTTTTTGCCCCCTCCAAATGCCCAATTGTCCCACTGCTGACTTCTTTGCTGCTGGTGGCTGCTTTCTTTGCCCTCCACCCCTTGTTCATTGGCCACTCTGTGGCCAAATTTCCATTTTTTGTTTCCCTCCAGAATGTCATTGGGGCCCACTGTTTTGCCCTCAGCTGGCTGCTGCTTTTGGGCCCCTCCCACTGTGTCATTGACCCACTCTGGGGGAATACTCCTGTTTTCCCAAACCCCCCGAATGTCTTTGTCCCATGCCTGCCCTAAAAGCTACTGCTGGGGACTGTTTTGTTCGTGACCCCCAAAACCTGTGTCTTTTGTGCCACTCTGGGGCCCCTATTTCCTTTTTGCCACCCCCAGAATTCATTGTGCCACTGTCTGACCCCCTTTGCTGCTGCTGCTGTCGTGCCCTCAAACTGTGTCATTGTGCCACTCTGTGGCCAACCCCGGGTTTTTAAGCCCCCTCCAGAATGCCCATTGTGACATCCCTCCCCCTTTCATGTGCTGTTTCCCCGTGACCCCACCTGTAATTGTGCCACTCTGTGGCCTCCCCCAGTTTTTTACCACCTCCAAAAATGTCTTTTGGGCCTCCCCTTAAATCTCATTTTTAAGTTTCCCGTGACCTCCACCCCTGTGTCTTGTGCCACTTTTGGGCTTACCCGGGGTTTTTGCCACTCCAGAATGTCATTGTGCAACGGGCCCTGATCTCATTTGCTGTGGTGCCGCCTCACCTACACACTCTGTCACTAATGTTGCCCCCTAAAGCTCTCACTTTTTTTTTTCCGTTTTTCACGGGCCCATGACTTTTTTCAGGCCACATTTGCTTGAGTTTTTGGTCATTTTTGGCCCCTGTAATCCCCCCGGGAAAAATTTTTTAGTGAAGGATTTAAGAGTGAGGGCCCAGCCCATCTGCGGGGTGTACTAAAACAAAAACTTTTTGTATGAAGCCCAAAACCAAGCCCCCTCTGCTTTTTTTAACATGGACATTGTTTTCAGCACCTGCAGGGCTCTTTTGCAGTGGAAATAGCGGGTCTTTTAACGCAAATTTGTCCCGAAGAAATTTCCGGACCGAAAAAAATTTTGCCCGGAAAAATTGGGGGGGGGGGGCAAAGGGTGCCCAAAAACGAATTTTTGAGAAATTCGCCCATCTCTAATCGAAATTTATTGTCAACGGGATATATATCCAGGAAAAGATTTCCCTTTTATTTTGCTAAATTTTATCAACCCAAAAAATTTGTAAAATTTTGCCAGTCCCCCAAAATTTGCTGAATTATACCAGTTTTTTTAAAAAAGGGGTTTAGTCAGCAACCAATTTTTTGCAATTTTCTCCCACTAAAAAAGAGGAGAGGGGGCCTGTAATTGCTAAATAGATAGGCCGAAACTGGGAAAAGACAAAATGAGAAAAAAAAAATCCAGAAAATACATTGTCTGATTTGGAAAGAATTTATCCGAGATAACGCTGGCTGGGGCAGGATAAAACTTCTATATGTGTCAAAAAAAGTCAAGCCTTCATCCTTTTGGGGACACCTAAAAGTTGAATGGTCAGATAAGTCCAAAAACATCGTGTTAAGTCTAGTTAGTCATGGCCAGGTTTAAGGGGGTCTCTGTGTGTCTAAAAGCTGCTCCTCCTTGCCTTTGGGTTGAGGTGGTAAAAATGAGTGAAAAAGCACCCATCTGCTTTTTGCCACACTCCCTCTTGGAAAATTTGCCATTCTAATGCTGCCTATTCTGCGTTGTTCCCCGTGACAAAAAAATTTAAGAAGAAGCAAAACATTCTCAGTGGGTAAATGAGCACTGTCTCAAATTTCTGCATCTCTGTCAATTTTGGGGGGGAAGGAAATCCCACTTTTGTCAAAAGGGGGGATCAACGGGGTGGCCCCCCAAAATCGATGTTCTTTTTTTTAAAGAGGAAACCCAACACCGGGGGATTTTTTTTTTTATTAGGTTTAAAAAAATTTATACACAAGACAATACGGGTACAGAGAACAAAAAAAAATTATCCATTCACCAGTATAGGAACTTTTGGGCTTTGCCATCCCCCCCTTCAGGAATTTGCTTAAGATAGTAGAAGGAATTAGGTCAAAAAGAAAAAAAAAAATAAATTCTTTTACACTTTTTAACTGCTTGTCAGAAAAAAACGGCTTGTCCCCCTCTGCTTTCACTAGGACCCCTCACCCAAAAATTCCTAGACAATGCATGCATTAATCGCAAAGCATTTCCAAAATACTTAACAATTTAAAAAGCCAAAAACAAAGAGGGTTTTTTGGGGAATTCCCAAATATTTTAAAAAAGTGTACAGAAAAATTGCTAAAAAATTTGCATTTAAAAAATAATGATAAAAATATTCCTCTAATAGTACAAGGAGGGAAAGGGAACCATATAAAAGACTTAACAATTAATTTTTAAATTTTGGGTTTTCCTTTCTTTTTCCAAGTTTGGGACCTTATACTTTTTGTCTCTCTTTTTCGATGGCAATTTTTCCTTACTTTCTTCTTTTTAGTTTCTTCTTTTGTTTCCCCCTTCGCTCCTTACTTCCCCCTTTGGGCTGGAACTTTTTTGTCCTAAAACTGTTCTTTTACTCTCCCTTTTTTTCCTTTTTTGACTTTTGGTGGAGGGGTTAGCTGAAAAAACCCGTGCCAAATTAAATTTTGGCTAATTTTTTGGCATCACCCATCGCCCTTGACCTTTCTCTTTGGCTGGCGTGTTTTGTGCTTTCAGTCCTGGGAAAAATTTTTTAAAAAAACCTGTGTATCTCCCGAAAGCCGGGTTCAGCGTTGAAATCCCTTCCCCCCTCCCCCAATGGAGCCCCCCAAAATATATTTATTTTTTTTGCAAGGCAAACTTAACTTTATCATTTTCAAACTATAAAACACTAAATGAATTTTATTATGTTAACACTTAACCCCTAACCCTTTTAAAAAACCCGATTTGTAACCCCTTTAATTTATCCTTTCTACTTTAAAGGAAAAAACCCTTTTCTAATATCAAGTCTGGGGGAATACCCTTATTTAAAAAGGAAAACCTTATATAACAGAAATTTTTCTAATCCCTCCTACTTGGGCAGTCTCCCCCAATCTGATGGGAATAAACTATAAGGTTTTTGTGATACCTTCTGCGCGGCGAAATTGTAGACATTACACAATTTTAAATGTCATGCCCGACCCCCCCCAACATGTTTCACCAGCAAACTGGCTTACGGGGGTTAGAGGGCCTATGTGTGAGATTTTTAGAATCAAGCCCCGGGGTTGAGGGGCATAACGAATCTTCCCCCCTCCCGTAATCTGTGCAACCTACCATTGAAGGGTAAACATTATCGGTGCGTCCACCCCTCCCCCTCCCCTCCCCTTCCCCTCCCAACCATCACCAAACCCTGGGTAGATTCATGCGTTCTACTCTGTAGCTGACCTGCTTCCCCGCACCCA